>VNKC01004616.1:0-94836 GCA_008042775.1 Drosophila pectinifera | reverse complement strand
TATATATATTTATATATATATTGAGAGAGGAAAGTCGGTACAGCAATTGTGGGTGTACTTCTGTGGGGCTTCCTTGCCAAGCATTTCCGTTGAATTATAAACATTTATTTCGCATCGTAGCCTGCAGTGGCAGTTGCCCCAAAAGCCCGGCGTTGGCTCTGCCATTAGGATTTCGATTGCGGAATGCGATCACATAGGGCTGGAAACGTGACGGCCGGGATATTGGCCAATATCTTAGACGTCCATGCAGCTATTCCCCCGACTGGGCCAATTAAACAGAGTGCTTATGCAGCTGAAACACGAAATTTGTGCTGGAGAAACCACAAGCTGCTGTCAGCAATGCTGCATGACTGGTTATGTTTTTAACTCAACAATATAAACGTATAGACATTTATAGAAATACAGATGATACAGCATTTTGACACACTTCTATTTATAACAAACCTAATCTTATAAGTACTAAAGCATTAATAATTAACCAATACTGAATTGCTAAATTAAAGAGACTTTAAATGTGACAGCATTTTGACACACTTCTTTTTAAGCAATATATATTATAATATAATTTAATAAGAACTAAAAGAATTTTCGAAACAGAATAATACATCTAATACGTAATTTGCTAAATTAAAGCAACAGCTGAATTATATAAAACTTTCAGGGCAACGCTGCGTATACGTGATTAAATTTTGAATCGCTTCTTGGACTTATTCTTGTTGCTCCTAATGCCCAAGAAAAACATATTACACAAAACTCAATGTTTTGCTTTGAGCTTTAAATAGTTTTTCAAGAAAAAAATATATTTTTTTCAGAAATCCAGTAACAAACTCCTTATTTGACTTAACCCTCCCTTTCTACATTTTTAAAGCTCAGCAATTTGCGATAAATAAATGCATTATATGGCCACCCTTTTAACCCGCTTTGCACTATGCTCGCTAACTTTTTGCGGTTTTCACGCTCATGATCGACTTACGTGTTCCGCTCTCAACTTTTCCACTACTTACGGACATAAAGTGTTTACCGCTCAGCCACACGCCTGCAGAAGAAAACTAGAAAATTTTCACGCAAAGAACGTGACCATTTCCATGTCTGCCGTTCCTTTAGATCCTTGTTGTTCTGGCGGCTGGCTTACCGTTCAAGTTGGTATTATTCCAAGCTCGGCAACAACAACAACGAATTGTTTCGAAACTTTGCTATAAAAACAATAACGAGACTATTGCCATGTTTGCAGGAACAAAACCATGTGACACTGGGGGAAAAATTTACTATTTAAGCAATCTTATTATAAAAATAAATTATTGTTTTAAGATTCTTAAGAAAGCGTAATATAGTAAAATATTCTTCAATAGGTAAAACAATTATTTAAATTAAGTGGAAAAAAACATTCTAAATTGAAACTGGGTTTCAGCTACAAGGCCACACTTAGATCTTGAAACAGAGTGACCAAATGCTTAAAATAAGCAAATATTTATCTATAACTATAACTATAACTACTAACTATAGCTAGCAAAATAACTATCTAATAAATTCAACCATAATTGAGAATACAAGCAGACATTTTTGTTGTTAAAAGTAATTAATTCGTTCAAATTAACTTATTTAAAATTCTTTTTACTTAATCTTACTACATTTTTTCCAATTACATGGTAACATATTTGTAAATTAGTATAGCCAGCAAAATTAAATAAACCAATTTGGTTTGGATAACAATTAATAACAATTATTAAATAAATAAATTCGACTTAAAGAGATATATGACTTTACTTTGAAACGTAATTAAAAATCCCACCCATTTTTGTGCAGTGCACTCACACAAATGTGGCCAGAGTCATCGTCTGCAGTTGCCGTCTATTCTATTTTTTTTTTTTTTGAGTACTCCCAGCTGCACTTTGTAAATGTCAGGCCGTGGGACTCGAGTGCGTGGGCGGAAAATAGAGAACCCGGCAAAAGCGGGGCCAAAAAGGTTATGGTGGCGCCACATGACATTTGGCAGTGCATGCGAGCGAGTCCTGCGGCGGCCCAAAGATTTCCCCTATTTGAATGGCCATAAATTATAAGCGGCAGACGAGCAGATAAAAGCCAGAGTTGCACATGCAGAGGCGTCTTTGCGTTTATATTATTGATTACTGAGCGCAAAGTTCAAGTTAATGAGTGATAGGTGGCTAGGTTTATGGGAACTGTATAAGCCACCAGTAAATCATATTTATCGGGATTTATGATCGCTTTAAGGGGTTTCCCTAACACAACTAATGTATTTTAAACTTAGCCCGCTTTAAGTTATCAATTTTGCATTTCGCTTTAAGCAAAAAATTTCCATTTTGCACACCTCTTTAAGATTTAACACCTCCCATAAAACCCATAACAGAAAAAATCCCCATCTTACCCATAATTCTCCATTTACTGCCGCACCCTTACATTCCCCTTTCGGTCTCTTTAAATTTGAACCCTAGGCTTGTTTCCGTGTTCCTTTTACTCCTTGTTGCTCTTTATGTGACGCAATTTATCAGGCCAGGACACAAAAACGAAACCCTTGGAACTATAAAAACCCAAATCGTTTGTGTGGAATGCAAAAATAATTTGCAAATCAAAGATTGATGCAGAAAACCGGCAACAACAAACCAGAGCTGAGGAGCGAAGGACAAAACACATTCCGCACCATTTGAGTTTACCCGGCGAACATTGCGTATCCGCAGCGTTGTCCTCGTCCTCGTCGTAGTCGCAGTCGTCGCCGTATTCGAGAGTTGATGACATGACCAACAAATCGTAAATTCGATAAAAGGAAATTAGAAGGAAAGGCATCCCAAGGCAAGAAATGGAAAGAACACAAGCAGGGAAAGCCAGGAGTGAGTGTGCGAGATTTTCCATTTGTTTGTTTGTCTGCAGGGGGAATTTAATTCTGCTATGAATAAGAAATTTTCCGCGCTGCAAAGCCATATGGAAATTGAAAACCGAATCTGCCTCATCGAGGCGTTTGCAAATTATGTGGCGTGCAAAGTCATAAATTGATTATCTCAAGTATGGCTTTGAAATATGAATGCTTGGCTTCGATACGTTCCAGCACGTACCCCCCAAATTACTCAAGTTGCTTATCAGTAAATAATAAACGACAGTTTTATTGCTTTTATGGCAGAACTTTAAGATTGTCAACATTTTGTGCAAATTGGTAATGAAGCTTGGTCACGATAGTCCTTATTAGAGTTACCTGGTCACTCCAATAAAGGCTAGTGTGACCAAGGTTATAATAATAAATAAATATAAAATAATAAAAATTAATCAATAACTTGTATTGAATATAATTTATATAATTTGGTATAAGAGACTAAACTTTAAGCGAGTTAAAATGCTTACAATTTGTATTCAACATAATTTAAATAGCTTAATCTTACTAGTCTTTATTAGAGTGATAAGGATAATAAAAATAAATCAAAATAATTTCAGTTCTCTGAATACAAATTGTATAGCTTGGTCATACTAACCTTTTTCAAGCGCACCAGGTGATAATTGCCATAAATCTTACATCCCTTTGCCTTTGGTTAAGTTCCATCACGTAGCCCCTGAAGTTACTCAACTTTTATCAGCAAATTATGAGAGTAGTCTAGACTTTGTCCTTCTCTGACTGGCGTTTTAAGCAGGCGGCCTTGTAATCCCAATTTACTTCTGATTTGCCAGAATGTTAATTGGCCAACGCCTTGACCATTAATTGAAATTGCTGAAATGTGTAAATTATCTGAACTTATAATCTCTGCTGGAATGGAATTCCTAGCTGTCGATGGGCAATTAAAACTTTACTTATTGCAAAGCCAATAAAAAGTGCAGCCAACAATTTCACAGTGGTCCAAAAGCCCTTGGGCGGCTGCAGGCTTTTCAACTTGGCGGAAAAGAAAGGAATGGAAAAATTCCGCTCTCTATGAGGGACCCTCAAGTTAAAAGGAAACCGGAAAACAAACAAAAGGATGAGCAAAATCCTGATTTATTTCCTCCCCGCCCTCCATCGATGTTTCTAATACTTAGGTAAAACATTTTGCGGCCTGCTTATGGCGTAATCTTCCGGTAAAACTCAATTAGTGCGAAAACCACAGGATAAAGCAAAGATTAAAAGCCTAAGCAATCAAGGTGCAACTCAAAAAAGTGTGTCAATAAAATAAGTAAAAAGGAGGCTAATTAGGGTTTAAATAAAAAGCAGCATTAATTTATTTTCAATTCAATTGATGTTAAAGAAATAGGATGGGAATTTTAACATGTAAATAAAAAAGGTTTGAGTTTAATAATTACAATAATTCCTCATAGATCAAACTAGAGATTAAATTTTAAATAATATACTCAAAAGGAGGATTAAATACAGTTTTATAAATTAGCCCCATTAACAAAATATTGTTCCTATAAACTATATTCATCGCCAAATACAAGTAAATACTTATCATAATTTCCATAATTTCCGGCACATCATACCCCTAATAAAAACGGCAAAGTAATTAAGACCAGATGATGTTGTAATCATAAAAGAATGAAAAACTATTCCCTTAAACTATCTAAACGGATGGAGGACACAAAAACTCAATTCGAAAGGACCTTCCATCTTCTGGGCTTTTTACTTCGCACCCGAAAGCTTTAAGATCGTAAAAATTTACAACTTTTGTAATTGCAAAATAGTTTGGGCATAACATGAGTATCTTTTGTATGGGTACATGGAAGGACCTACACTATATATATTGCCGATAACAAACACCTAACCGGGGACACCTACACCTACACCTACACCTATCTATAGAAGATGGCCGGCAGATTTTATTGAGACATTATCAGGCGAAATAAACGGGGACAATTTGCCGGGAAATTGGGAACTGGGACAAGGGAGTCGGTTTTATGGACAACATTCTGTCAGGAGATGACAGCAAAAGGCGTTACAAATTGCCGGTCGGGGGCGTGGCAAGTGGGCATAGTTTTTGGCGTGGCCTCCGTCGGTGCTGTAATGAATGGAAATGTATGAGCGATAACCAGGCACTCAGAAAAAAACTCCAAGGAAACTAGAAGTTAATTACAAATATTCAGGTGAGAGACCAGAAATCAAAATTTATGGCTAAAATTAATTAATAATTAAAAATGTGTTCAAAATAATGCAATAAATTATACAGAAACTCTAATACATAACTTTATTTGACTTCAACTAAACAGTGATTTCTGTGGCATCCCTGTTTATAATATTTTTTGTTTTATTTAAAATAAAATCTAAGGCTATATAAACTATTAAAATATTTTTAAAATAACCTAAATAATTTAGTTCACTATTTTATTTATTTAAAATTATTTTTTCTTGTGCCTTTGGGTATGGCTTTTCGGATCCAACTTTTATGGCTCATAACCTAAACTGCATGGATGGAAATCGGTGAATAGCGGCATATTTGTGTGCGATTCTCCCGATTTATCTTAGCCAAGGCCGCCGGCACTTTATTTGCTCCGCTTGCCTGCCCAATTAATTGAGCAATAAAATGAAAAAACCAAAACAAACTAAACATAAATAAATAACCGTGGAGAAGCCAGTTGACTCCGCCAAAATATTTGCCCCTGCTTAAAGCCGCCAACGACTCGGTGACACTTCGATCCACAGAAAACCGGACCGAAAGGCAAAAGAAATTCATAAATAAACATTTGCCTGGTGCAAACAGTGAATTTTCCAAAGAGAGCTATGGGGAAATGCGGCGATGGGTGGTGCAATTGGGTGTTTTTTTTGGGTGGTATTTTGGGTGGTATTTCGGGTGGGTTTCTAGTGTTTTCCCGTGGTTGGGGCTTGGGGCCGGCGCCAAGGGTGCGCGATAGCCCGTTGACAGCTAGCTGGGAAAGCGGATATGGAGTGAGCGACAGGTTCTTCCCCAGCTCTTGCTGCTCTTCCCTTTGGACGTTCGAGTTTATGCAAAATTTAATTTCGAGCACTTACTCAAATATTAGCAGGGAAAAATGCGGCGGCGTTTAATGGAGACAACAACGTTTAGTGGGAAAAGGGGAAAATAGAGATTGCATAGCTTATGAAATTTTCATTATTATGGCATGCAAAGCATATTTAAAATATTATTTTCAAGTGATTTATAAGAGGATTTTATCCAGGTGATTTCCTTTACTTTCCCTCTGCTTAAAGTACACAACAGTCTATAAATAAATACCATAATATAGAACTTGAAGGAATGCAAATATTAATAGCTAAACTAAAGTGAAGATAAATTAATATTAGTCTTTGGACATTTCCGTGACTCTGAAGAGCCTCTGGTATTCTTTGGGATTTGTAGATCAAGGGCATGATATCATCGCCGAAGTCATTTTAGAATAAATAAACTTAATTAAAAAATAATAATAATAACGATAATTAAAACAATGGATTTTACACATACACATACATTATACACTCTTTTTAACACATACAGTGGCGACCCCAGGCTATGTAATGCTTGTTACTCACCTATTTTCATCAAAGTTATGAACCTTTATCAAGCACTTTCCGAGTTTCTCTAACTTTTTTAAGCTTTACAATCCTTTTCAAAAAACATCGATAGTACCGATAACCAAACATTATTTTATGCATCTCGACTATGTGCGCGCGACATATATTTATATTTTAGTTGACGCTAATTACTTTTTATCAGTGATCGCTGATTAATGGTTAGTGATCATTCGACTTCTTGGACTTTTCAAGACTATGTATACTGTTTGTAATAAAAAATACTCTTTCTTATCGATAGTCTTAAAACAATCGTTAGTGCCAGAGCAATCTATATTGCCGATAGTGCCATACCTAAAATGTTCTAACTGTGTTTGTGCGCGACTATTTTTTTGGTCGCAATTTTTAACAAATAAACTGGAGAACGGCGATCGAACGGCTTTCGCAAATAGTTTAAGTCTGCTCGATCAAGAGTTTGTCCATAATGTCGGTTGTGATATCGAGTTGTTTGTGAAGAAACGCCTGAGTAGTGGGTAAGAATCGGAAAGAACAATTTAGAACTTTTGCCACGAGCATATTAAGTGCGTAGGTGTGCCTGTGTGAGTGTCTGTTTTCGTCTGTGCGTGTGAGTGAGCGAGATGGGGCGAAGGAATCCCCCCATCAAGCACACCCCTCTTCACTTCTCCGTATTTTTCTTTTTGGACACCAGCTGGTGGCCTCTCTTTAAAACACAACAACAACAATGAGGTGAGTGAGGGAGTGCGACAGAGAGACTTGTAACCGGGTCCCGTTACAACAACGAAAGAGTGCCAACACGGAAATGTGCAACAGAAAGAGTCAGCAAAAACAACAGCAACAAGGAGAAGTAGTACGAGTTTTGTGTGCCTTTCGTGCAGAAATTACCAGTTTTTCTTATTTCCCTCTGCTCAAATGCCACAAAGCCGAGTTTTCCCAGCTGCTGCGGCTGCAACAACAATAGGAGCAGCGCAGATTTTCCGCATTGCAGTTGCGCCAACTAACACCATTTTCTGCTGCTTCGTTGGGTGCTCTCCGTGTGTCTTTAACATGCATCGCGCGTTTAATAAACAATTAATCGTCAAGCTATAAACAACCCGCGCATACTTTTAAAAATATTACACCACGCGCGCTTCCCTTTGCTTGTTACATAATAATTTACAAGTCGTGCTTCAGTTTCGTTCGTGCTTCTCTTATTTTTGTTGTTATTTCGAGCTTCTTGAGGTTTCTGCTTATTCGTTCTGTTTCAGCTTATTCTTCTTCGCTTCTAAGAGTGAATACAAAACAACCTGTTAGCGATTGACTCTAATTGCTCTCTCTCTCTCTCTCTCTCTGTCCCACTAACGTTTATACGGAATTAGTTTTGGGTTGTGAAGATCTGTAAATTAACAGTTAAATATGGAATGGTCAAAATAATAGGGATCTTTGGATCCCTTGAGCTTGTTGCATAAAGCTAAAAGCTAAATTAGGGAACCGTTTGAAATTACTTAAAATTCCGAGAAACGCCGTTATTATCCCACCAACTGTTTTCAAATTTTTTCTTATCGGACTACAGCTTTGTGTATGTTTTCTGCTTACCAACAAAAACAAAAGTATTTCTGATATGGCAGTAATTGAGGGAAAGAATGTTTTCAATTCGCTCAATTAACGGTAATGACGTTCCCACATAAACGAGACGTCACACACACAGCGCAATACCCGCGATCGATATTGAGTATGCGTCTCTCACTTACTCACTCTCCTTTTGGGCTCCCCATCTCTATCTCTATCTCGCCTTACAGCGTGCTGCTCTTCCCACCTGTGGGCAATTACCGCCGTTATCTCATCCATCAAACATGTGAGAACTACCGCCAGCAGTACGATCTGTTCACCTTCTCAGTGGGACAAGGAGCATTGCGCCGCACGGTCTTGTGTTTTCGCAATCAGCTCTTAGATCCGCAGGGTTTTGAGGCGTAAGTATTAATTATAAAATAAATATACATATGGAAAGGGGATATCAGTTCAATTAAAACGTTGTCGGTTTATAATAATTTATATAAACCTTTAAAATATATTTAAATAAAATGCCAAAAATTAAAGAAATAAAATCAGATTTTATAAATCTAATGCATTGTTATCTTTTTTTTAATGGATTCAAATTAGTCCTTTTTAGAATTTTGAGACTTTATAATGATTATTTTTGTCTGCCGTGTTATTTCACATTATCTTATTCGAACCCCACAAGAACCTCCAACTTACAAAACATAACTGTAATTTTTACAGCCGCAAACAACAGCAGCAAAGAGAGAAGGAGCGCGAGAAGCACCAGCACCAGCAACAGCAACAGAGGGAGCGCGAGGCAGCAAGGCGGAGCTGGCGGAGCAATAGCAACGCCAACGCCACCGTCAACGGCAACAACAATTCGCACGCAGACGCTCATAACGGCAGAAGCAGCAGCGCGAGCAGAAGAAACATAACGGAGCTCTGTAAAATGGGCGTTAAGAAGCATATCAGCGAAACACCATGTTAGTAAATAAATACAAACTAAAAAGAAAAAAACCTCAAAAACAAACAAACAAAAAGACGCTATTTTTGATTAACTCGACGTGAAGCGTTGTTTCGAAATTTTAAATTTACCAAGCAGCCATAAATTTAAATGGTTGCAAATACGCAAAAAGATGCGAAACAAAGAAACCCAAACAAATAATAATAAGTGTCAATGGAAACTACGAAGTGTTAAATACTCTAATGAAAGTATTCTAGGGATATATTGGATTGTTACTGTTTAATTTCTAAGCAAGTTTTATCCTTAAAATATCACGACACAGTTCGTTGATGTTACAATTCATAACTAGTTTTAGAGAGAAACTAATGGTAAAGCAGTTAGGTCGAACCACAACAATATTCACGTTGCCTTAAATATTATATTAATGTTCGTTAAAAATCCAATGACTTTATTAATGAATTAATGTGGCATCCCATTTATAGAGAACATTGAAACAAATGTATTATTTCGCCTCCAAATAAGATACAATGACTACACACACTCTCCAATTTAGAGTATATTCAATTAGATATTTGACTAAAAATAATCAACGGCCAGCAGAGCGCCGACGTCGACGTCGACGTAGGCGCTGGCAAGGCAGCGAACAGGCAGTGACCGGAGCAGCGGGTTCATTCAAGGTCGCCCTCTTTCCCGACTGAATTTTTTGGTGCTGTTGCATCACAAACACACACGCACGAGGGGAACGATCACAGACACGCAAACGCTGCGCACGCTCACTTGCGCTCTGCTCCGCCCGTATTTCCCCTCCCACTCTCGGTCGCCTCCCATCCGCCGCATTCCCCTTAACCCCTTTGGGGATCCACCACCACCACCACCTGCCAAGTTCGTGTTGACATTCACAAATCTCGGGCACAAAGCGGACCACGAAAAATTGGGTCGACATAAGTGAATTTTGTTTTAATTTATTTTATGCCAAATCCGTTGCTTCACTTTAGTCTCTATTTTTTGTTCAGTTTTGTTTTGTGCGATTGCCAACTATTGTTGCTAATCCTCTGCTAACCCCTCTCTCGTTTTACTACTTTTCTATCTTTCCATCTATCTTTGGGTCTTTTAAAGTATCTCATATATATTGTGATACTTTGTTAACACAGTGGAAACTCTTTAACTGCAAAGGCTTAATTGTTTTGTAGTAGCTGTATTATAAGAAAGTTTAGAAGCTGGAAAAGGCGGCATAGAGCTGCTTACTTTTATATACAGACCATTAATTTTATTAGACATTTTTATTTATAGAAATATATGATCCGTAATACTTGCTTTCTATATTTTAATTATATTTTTTTAATTACTTCAATGGTGTATCTTTTTCTACATTTTTCAGTAAGCAAATCGAACTCAGTGGATTTATACAGACCGCCAGCACTGAGGAACACTAGTAATAATAACAACAATAGCAGCAGTGAGGAAGCAGCTGCAACGAACGAAGCAACAAATACAACAAGTACTGCAATCAAAACAATAGCTGCAGGCCCAGCAACAACAGCAACAGCTGCATCTACAACTCCTACCTCGAAAGAATCCCCCAACAGGTAGATACCCATAATTGATCAAAATAGTAAATTGCAAGGGGAGAATGAAAAAAAATTTATTTCAAAAAGTGATGGTCATTAACTTTATTTGCTTTGAGTTATAGAAACGTTGAAAATTTCTAAACATATTTAAAATATTTAAAATAAAAAAAAAAATATATGGAACCTTATCAGTTTCAAGTCCATAGTAGCTGACGTGTTTTCAGTCAAGTTCGTTTTCATTGGTAGTTTGACTGTATCTCAGAGAGTGTGTGAAATTCTGTTGTGAGCTAATCGATTACTCGTCTCTTTTCTTTTTCTTGGTTTTCTTACCTGTGTTTTGCTCCGCACTTTCGCAGAGAGCAACAGGCAGACACTTCAGCAGCAACAGCAGCAGAAGTAGCAGCAGCGGCGGCGGCAGCAGCAGCCACCCGTCGCGAACGCCGTCCCGATCGCGCCGTTTATGTGCCAAGGGCACGTCGCAGTCAAACCACACCACCGACCACAACAACAACGCTTACACCAGCAGCGGCAGCTACAACAACAGCAGTAATAACGCCAGCGCCAGCACCATCACCAGCCTTAGCGGCCGCAACAATTACAACATCACCAGCGACTGTCGCTATGCCGGCTGTGGAATCGCCGCCAGTCGCAGATATGAACTCGTCTAAAGTGGACGACGTCAACGGTCAGCAGCCGAAAACTAAAAAATCCAGGTCGCATCGCGAGCGCAGGGAACGCGGCAAGAAATCTGCATCGTCGGGGGCAGCGGATAAACCGACTGTACTCGTAATAGCAGGAACTGAAAACGACTCTCAATCAAACCAAGACAACCGACCGGCCAAGCCAGCGGACTGTGATAAGGAGGTAGGTTCTTCTCTCTCAGAAGATCTAGGAAGATGTTGTCCTAATTGCTTCCCCCTTGATGTACAGTTTGTCCTTTACAAACAAGAGCCACTCTCCATTACCAGCTACCACAATCTTGAGCTAAAATCACTTCCAGGCAATTTTAGCGTCGTAATCTGTCTCACAAAATTCGTATTATATATTTCTTCAGATCATCATGAGTGGTGGCCAACGTACAAAGTCAGGCAGTGGCAGTAGTAAATCAGCCAGCAATGGAAAACAACAGCCATCGCCGCCATTGCGCATTGAGGATGTGGCCGTTGCCAGGACCACCAATGGCGAAGAAGCGGCCAAATGTGATAACGATGTGCGCGAGCTGCAACGAGCCTCAAAGGTAAATTAAGACCCGAATTAAATCAAGAGCGAAAATAACAAACTTATGTTAAACAGGAAATCAATCGTAGCAATCGACGCATCATGAAACAAACTTTTGACTCGGATGTGCTGGAGATCCCAGAGAAGATCGAGTCAGGGCCTAAGGCAATCCAAAACCCATTAGCAATTTCCACAGCGAAACCACCTGCAGATAGCACCACCGAAGACGATGACGAGGAGGACGAGGATGACTGGGAGAATATGTTCGATGAGAGCGGCGACTGTTTGGATCCCAAGATAATCCAAGAACTGAGCGAATCCGTGGGCAAGTGCAAGATAGAACTGCCCAAAATGGATTACACCGTAAGTAAACAGAAAATCCTAAACTCCCAGGACCACTTAATTCCACTTAATTCCTACAGCTCTTTCACATCAAACAACAACTGCTTAACGAGGAGGAGTTTCCCCACGTCCTGGAGGTGTCCAATTTCCCGGTGGAATTCAAAACACCTGATCTGCTTATGCTCTTCTCTCAGTACAAAGGCAGTGGCTTCGACATCAAATGGGTGGACGATACTCATGCCCTGGCTGTTTTTAGCAGTTCCCGAATCGGTAAGTAGTTTATATTTCACCGATATGGTTTCAATCATTAACAAGGCTCTTTGAATTTTGGTTAAACAGCTGCTGAAGTGCTGACAATGGGTCATCCCTTTGTCAAGTTGAAGCCACTGGCCGAGGCCACACTGGAATCGCGACTGAAGGCCAAGAAGGCCGGGGCCATCTCGCTGCAGCCATATCGTCAGCGTCCGGAAACGTGCACGGCCTTGGCCCGGCGACTGGTGTCCGGAGCATTGGGGGTTAAATTGCCTACAGCTCCGCAGGAGCGGGAGAACGAGAGACGGGTACTACGTGAAGCCAAAGGTGAGTGGTTAAGTCATTACCTAAACTTGTTCCTTACTTATTTTCTTAATGTTTACTTACAGAACGTAAACTTTTAGCTGCCAAACAGCGGGACGAGGTCTGGGAGAACTAGACCGTCGCGGAAGCGTAGGGCTAGGTGCATTTTTCTCGCATACGCAACGCATGCGACAGCAACAACCACATGATGATCAAAAACAACTACAACCACTACCAACAACCATTAAACACCCACAAAAACCACTTTCTCAATCAAAGTTAGCAAACTAAGAGAGTAATTTGCATGCTAAGCAATAAATGTACTTTAAATGTTCGCTTTTTGTGCAATTAACACAGATTTTTGCTCAATTTGTTGTAGGTTTTAACAGCGGATGCATGATATTGATGTAATATGCATATTAAATCGTCTTAGGCCCTAAGAGAGAAATATCTATATATTTATTGGTCGTAGCAAGTAAACATGCATCAGTGTGTATGTACGTGTTGTTTTAACTCCAGGCGTAAACCTTAATTTTTAAGTGCGAGCAATTTATATATATAAATATATATTTTAATAAAGTTTATAGAGTAAGAAAAAGTAATTAAATGGTGAAGTTTTAATGTCTGTGGGAGCTGATCTGGACCGAAGGACATCATGCATTTAACCTCAGATAACACAGAATTTTAAATATAATTTCTAAAGAGAATGGATAATTTAATAACTAAATACGGGTTTTAAATTGGTTCATATATTGGAATGTAATGTGTTCTATAGGAGATTCGAAATTGATTTTAAAGACGATTTCGTAATGGTACTTATATATTTAATGTGTATGGCAATGTCGTTCTTCCGGTTTTTTAAAGCAAAATATCTCCTGAAAAACGCAATAGTATAATCAAATATAAACAATATTTCTTTCTATATACTTATAGTTAATATTTATTTATTTTTGACCGTTTTCCTGCTTTCAAAATTGGTGCGCCACAATATCGATTGCCGCAAAGGAACATCGATATTTTTAAAAGTTGCAAAAACATCGACCCGTTAATATGTTCATCGCAGTCCTTCCACCTCTAATACCAATGCCGGTGCATTTAATACAAACAAAAAGAGTTAAATATAGCACTTAAAAGGTAACAGCTGTGCGCAAGTGTTTATCTGTGATGCAAGCTTCATTTTCCTGCATTATTGTGAATAAATAAAAAGGGAGTTACCGAATCGCAAAGGCATTGAAAGTACAATTGTTGCTTTGGCATTCTTATTAAATTAAAAATTGTTTCGCACCGCACCACATTGACAACTGTAAAATTTATTCCTCCAGTGAATGAAATTGATAAGCTTATCTTCTACGGAAGCGCAACAACAATTGAAGGGTTTTATACCGAAGCCATTTGTAGTTCTTGGCAAAGAGAAATAGAAATTTTTTTGACGCGTGGCCAGCAGTTGTGTGTGTGTTCGTGTTATTAAAGGGGTATGTTGTACAGTGGATATCTGCTTGAAGGAATTAATATTGTACTAAAACAAATCAAAACCGCTCTCATTTTGTATCAGTGTTAACATATGAAAAGTTTATTAAAATGCTGTTGTCCACTGTATCGAAATGCAAGTAAATAATAATTTTTAGGGGCGGCAACAATTGTGGAAGGTGTGCGTGTCATAAATATCAAATAAAGCGATACTGATCTATACCTACGTGTATTGCCGTTTTAGCGCCGTCATGTTTAAGCACTTATCTATCCTCCTGCTGGTCGCTGCAGCACTTGTGGGTGCTGCCAAGCCGGAAGACAGCGAGTCGTGCTACTCCTTCGCCGGAGGATCAGTTTATCCCGCCGAGCAGCCAAAGGGGGATCACCAGCTGCAGTTCACCAAGGCAGTCAGTGAGTGTGGAGACGTTATTCCTTTGGATTCATAATTAAATCTCATTATTTTGCAGTTTCCAAGCCAGCACCACAGTTTGAGGGAACCGCTGTGGTCAACAAAGAGATTGTGAAGCTATCGCTATCCCAGTATCTGGGCAAATATGTGGTGCTCTTGTTCTACCCATTGGACTTGTAAGAGTCTTACTCTATCTCGAAGGAGAGCATATTACCTAAGCCAATATCTTTTTTCTTCCAGCACCTTTGTCTGCCCAACAGAGATCATTGCCTTCTCCGATCGCATCGCAGAGTTCCGTAAGATAAACACCGAAGTAATCGGCGTTAGTGTGGACTCGCACTTCACCCACTTGGCCTGGATCAATACACCGCGCAAGGAGGGCGGTCTGGGTAGCGTTAAGATCCCCCTGCTCTCCGATCTGACGCACAAGATCAGCAAGGATTATGGTGTTTATCTAGAGTCCAGTGGACATGCCCTGCGCGGCCTCTTTATTATCGATCAGGCTGGTGTGCTGCGGCAGATAACGATGAACGATCTGCCCGTGGGCCGATCAGTGGATGAGACCATCCGTCTAGTGCAGGCTTTCCAGTATACGGACACGCACGGAGAGGTTTGTCCAGCGGGATGGCGACCAGGTGCCGATACGGTAAGTTTGCTAGATTAATTTCAATTTAAAAATTCCCAAATGAGCAATCGCTCTCTATAAGTGATTATTAAGTGAGAACACTCAATCAAAAACAAAAACGAGTTCTATTCACCTATAATCCGGACTAATCCTCCTCTCCTCTCTTATCCAGATCGTTCCCAATCCGGAGGAGAAAACCAAGTACTTTGCTAAGAATAACTAAGGCGCCTTCCCATCCTGCAGCCCCAAGCCCAGTTACATTCCAGATGTTCACTGACTGACACCTGAACACCGAACAATAGTCCCCGTCGCATCATCAATCCCTTTGTACAAAACACTTCAGTCACGCCACGTATTTTGTAAAAAATATATAGGTTGTTTATTTTACAGCATAACTGGAGAGATAAATAAATTGATCAAGTACATATATAAAACTGATGAGAAAATGCATGGCGCCAACCGAGGCGCTACCAAAACTGGAAACTGGGCGGGTTAAACCGATTCCGAAATGCCTATAAAGATGCCGTTTAATGGCCCAAAAATGTATAATGGTTAAAAACCATTATATTATTATATTATATTATATGTTATATTAATGCCATTATATATTATATATTATAATATAAATAATAGTAAATCATTTGTTAGGTACGCCACGGTTGCAGTTAAGTATTCATTTCTGTGTGCTTCTACCTTTGGGTACAACAAAGCTAAGTATGTTGAGGTATATAAATCGGGGAAACAGGGGCGGGGCGGCGACAATAACAATTAGGACGTCATAAGGCACTCGTTCTCGTCTGTGTTTTCTTGTTTGTTTCCTGAATAATCTGTGTTTCTTCTGTTGTCAGTGTGATACATTTTGTGCGCGTTTTAAATGCTAAAATTCAAGTTCATAAAAAACGAAAGGCCCATTCGGTCAAAGCGTTGCACTGTTGAGATTCTCGGGAACTTTGATAAAAAATAAGTATTAAAAAAAAGGTCTAACGATGCAACACGTTGTTCCATTAAGCGGTCGGCATTGAGAGTGCCTTGTGTTTGTTCATTGATAATTCGATCGATCGTTCAGCTTAATCCTCATAAAGAACTATGTCCTGAAATATAGGATAAAAAAGAATTAGTGATGCAAGCATAGAAATTAGCATACTATAAGTTTTCTATATTTCATATCAAGTTATTTTTTGTATATTAGTTTTATTTTAATTAAATGTACTTGTTGCTTATCATATTGAAAAGTTATTAGAGCATGGTTGTGCTCAGCATTTTATGAATGAGATAAATAATAATTTAAATTCATAAGTATATTTTCCACTTTAAATTTACTCAAGAATTATACAAATGTCTTCTAGTTTTATTATACTGGTTTTTAAAAAAGATATTATTAAGCTCCCATATTGATATGATGAAATAGAGAAATTATGCATACTCTCCTCTCCGAGCTATTTGAATATATGAAATAAATTTTAATATATATATATATATACTACTCACTATCAAGAAGACGGCTGCGAATATGAGTGCCTTCATGCGCACATCCAAGTTCAGGGGGAACGTCACGCTGAAGTAGTCCGCATCGGTGTAAAGCTCCCGAGCCAGGCCAGACCATTGTTTGGATATTCTGCCAATCTCCTCATTATTGGCGCTCAATACCTATAAATGCAAAGTAGCGAGAATGTTCGTTGGGTTAATTTTTTCGCAATAATCGGGAATTCGCACAAACACACACGCACACACAGGGAATTCTCAGTATCTGAACTGAATTAATTGACTCGCTGTAGACAGTCAAGCATAGCGGCGACTATAGTGATGTCACTGAGGCGGTGCAGTATCTGTTAGCTTGATATGTACCACACAGCTGCGGTCAAAAAAATAATGATTATTATTTGCGATATATTTAAAAAATGCTTAAAAATATTCTTGAAAATTAAAATATGTTAATTTTATTTTAAATACAACTTGATTGACCCCTTTCCTTCAAAACTCTATATAGTGCAACTTAAGCTTCAGGTTAACAACCCCAATAACAGATACCTAATGGAATCTTCTGACCGCATATGTTTTGTATATACTTGTTTGGACCTTAGATAACCAATTAAAATATATTAACCACACACCAAAGAACAATTAATGGCATCATTATTAGAAATGTGAATAAAGAAAATTGACAAGGAATCCGCTATAGCTGATATTTAAAAAGATAACCTCAGGGTTATTCAAATTTCAGCAATTGCTTTATCTTAGTTATTTTTAGCTCGACTTGGCAGCTGGTATGTTGCTAATCGGCTCTGTATGTGTTTATATACTTGACTGAATATGTAAGCGTAATCAGAGGAATCGAAGAATTCCACCACGGCTACACGGATGAATAACCACTTGTTGGCGAAGCACTAACCTTGAAATTGACATCGCTGAAGCACCTGAAGGGGCAGAGGGGTCCCTCGATGTGCAGGACGATATCGCCGAACGAGTTCTTGAGGTTGATCTTAGGCCGCGAAAAGGTGCAGACCTTTTCCACAGTACCGATCACCTGGCCGGGTGGCGCCGACACCTCCAAGACCCCCTGGCAGCTCGGGATGCAGCAGAAGAGGTCGCAGCGAAATGGACTGTTCACATGGAGGACCTCGTTCCGAAAATTGTCCAGGATCTTTATCTCGAAGGGACGCGATCTTCCAAGGAAGTTCCTTGAGCAGCAGTCGCTTTCCTCAAAGGCCGAATAAACGTCCTGCCCTAACGAATTCTTCACCTTGAAGCGGTTCTTCTTTTCGAAGCCTGTTATCGCCTCCAGCATATTGACCTTCTGAGACACCAGCAGCTGGTCCAAGGCGGTCAGGTACTCAAGGCCCCGCGGGCAATTGGGCATGCCAACTGGTATGGACATCCAGTTCCCTGCAACGGTATGGGGCGTAGTTTCCAATGAGAAATTCAGTATATAAATATGTACAATTCATCTAAATGATAACCACTACTACATGTATTGGTAGTTAGCATAAGTTCAGTTGTGAGTTTTTAAGTGCGAATTTTGAAATTTCCTGTACTTCATTGAATCAAATATTTAACATAATAAATATAATTAAACAGAATATTGATTAAAACCAATTTAAAAATTTAAAATAAATCTTAACATAAATCTTGCTTCTTCAGTTGCACTCAGGGTGCTATTATAGCGACTGCTGCTGTACGAAACAGCCTTTTGCACACGCCCAGACAAACACACAGATGAGCACGCCCAGTAGTCGTCTGTGTATGGAATTTATCCATATAAAGTGCGGGGCTAAAGCCCCCGCACAAGATTTTTCTCATATGCAAGAAGTGAATACACACCAGCTCCGTTTCCACCGATGCCACCGACCACCGGCTGTTGCACGATCGTATTGTCCTGAGGCGCATGCTGCGGTACCTCTTTGTACTCCTTCATTTGCATCATTTTCGACGATTCGCTGCTTTGCGTCGCTAACACAACTCTAAAATTATTGAGATTTCAACATAAACAGTAACTACCACAGTGTGACCAATCGTAGAATTATTGAATACTTAACCAATGTGGCTGCGCCTTGAAATAAATACCGAAAATGACGATTTCAGTTTCCAGAATTCCGTAATTTGTTTATAATATTTTAAAAACTTTGAGATAATTATTTTAAATCAAAATCTAATGAACAAATATTTTTTTTAATTTGTAATAAATTTATATGTTTTTTTGTTAATATAGAACTTAGTAACTAATGGTGTACAACTAAGATAACTTGGGACTATGCCGATCGCTTAGACATTATTTTTTAAATTAAATTTAATTTTGTACTGTATTAATAGATATTGTATCAAAATCTAATGAACAAATTTTTTTTTTTTGTAATTTGTAATTAATGTATATGTATTTTTTGTATATATAGAACTTAGTAACTAGTGGTGTACAACTAAAAGTTAACTTGGGCCTATGCTGATCGCTTGGACATAATTTAAATTTTATTTTGTACTGTATTAATAGATACTGTATTGTATCGACCGTATACTTAATGGGAAAGGTAAGCTATTTGAAAGAAAGGATTTTATTGGCGTTCAGCATTTGTCTCCCCACAAGGCATTTTATTAAAAAAAAAAAAAAAGTATATATCGAAGGTATTCCAAGTTTTCCAGGGTATACCTTCGTTATTTAATTCATAACGAATTATATTATTATATTATATAATTTGAATAAATCCTTTGTTACATTTTTAATTAAAGATTAAAATTGTTGTGAATGATACATATTAAATTATTAAAATTCTAAAAGTCAAATATAAAAATAATATTAATAAGTGCGATTTATAAAAAAAAAAACAATTAAGATTAATTTTTTATTTAATGGTATTTCAATGAAATTCTTCAGACAAAAATGGTAGTTTTAGGTATTTATTGTTGGCCCGGATAGTATTTTTTACAGTTATCAGCTTGGTCACGCTGTAAGGGAGGCAATAAAAACGAATATAAAACTTTAACATGCTGCGAAGCAGCCGAATCTCCAGTGAAAATGAACGAATCTCATGATAAGACTAACAGCCCGAGCCGGGCCAGTTCCGCGGAGGAGGGTCACGACGTGAGCGATACCTTCTACACCAGCCAGCGGAAGGGAAGCCATGTATTTCGCGTCCGCTTGGACGCCACAGGATTCACGCTGCAGCGGGAGAGCCCGAGCGGAACGGTGATCAAGGAGCAGCATGTGCGGATAGGCGATATTGTGGGCGGACGCTGCATGCGTCCCAAGAAGACTCGCCGTTTGGCCATGTCCGGTGCCTGTGCCTGCAGCTCGGGGAATCCCAATTCGCCGGCGGTGTCCGCTTCCGGGGATCGCGCCGCTGCCGCCGCCGCCACCACCACGCCCAGTAAATGCAGCACCACCAGCAAGGAGGATCCACAAACCGACGGCGATGTCAGCGCCTATCTATATGTCTTCGCGTATGTCCTCAAGAAGCGGAGTCTCCGCACAGAGCTTCACAGGGAGCGCACGGTGCTCACGTTGCGCTTTCGCTCCTTCGACACCTTTGAGGACAATATGCGGGAGGCAGACCGCTGGTATCGCGCCCTCCGCTGGCAGTTGCATCGGACGCTGGAGGAGATCTTTGTGGCACCCTCGGCAGATGAGCGACGTCGCCGTGTTCTAGTGCTGTTAAATCCGAAATCTGGATCGGGTCGGGCACGCGAGGTGTTCAACATGCACGTGACTCCGGTGCTTAACGAGGCCGAGGTGCCCTACGATCTGTATGTGACCAAACATTCCGACTTTGCCATCGAATTCATGAGCACACGCTGCCTGGACGCCTGGTGCTGTGTGGTGGCCGTTGGAGGCGATGGACTATTCCACGAGATCGTTAACGGACTACTGCAGCGCGAGGACTGGGCCCATGTGCTGCCCGGCCTGGCCCTTGGCATCATTCCTTGCGGTTCTGGAAATGGCCTGGCCAGGTCTATAGCCCACAGCTACAAGTAGGTCAACTGAGACCTGTTTCTGATCAGATTTTACATGTCTAGCGAAAACCAGCTGGCTTACCCAGTTTTTCAGAATTCATGTTCTCATATTAAGCTTTCTTAGGATTGAATGTTTGCTTTCAAATGAATTCCCTAGAATGATTATTATATTTTACAAGTAAATTCTGAGCACTCTGTCTTGTAAATATTATATTAATCTGATAACCTCAACCAACTAGAAATGCTTACTCAACATAAATATAGGTTTTAGGCTTGTTGTCATATTTATATTAAGTTTATAGAGTAATTTTAACAAATCCCTTAAACGTCTTCCAGTTAAATTCAAGTAGGATATTTAAATTAAGCACAACATGCTATATTTAAGACTTAATGTCAACAGTAAGATCTGATTAGGCCAAAATTATTATTATTATTTCCTTTATTTACTTAATAACACTACTACTTCTCTTATCCTCCCATTCGCAGCGAACCCTACTTCAGTAAACCAGTACTAGGAGCTGCTCTTACCGTCATCAGCGGTCGCAGTTCCCCTATGGATGTGGTGCGTGTGCAGCTTAAGCATCGTTCCGTTTATTCCTTCCTGTCCATAGGCTGGGGCCTTATCTCAGACGTAGACATCGAGAGTGAACGCATCCGGCTTCTGGGCTATCAGCGCTTCACCGTATGGACGCTGTACCGTTTGGTGAATCTGCGCACCTACAACGGCCGGATTAGCTATTTGCTTAGAGAGCAGGAGTATTCGCCTGTGCAGGGCTATGCCAGTCAGCGCCACAGAATGCAGGGAAGTCGGAGCTGTAACACACAGATCGACAAGCTGGCACCGAGCTTACATCACTCTAGTACCGAGTACCTACCGCAGGAGTTCGCCGACGTGATCTCACTGGAGACATCTATCAATCAGTCGTTCCGTTCGCGCTGCGACAGCTGGCTGTCGGGAGGATCGCGGCGCAGCTTCTACTATTCCATATCGGAGAGCATCTACCATAGTTTGGCGGATGAGAGCGAATTTGCCGGTCAGGCAGCTGCCTCGCTGGAAAATCGCCAGCAGAACTTTGGGCCGGCAAGCGAGCTGCCGGACCTTGATGAACCACTGTCCGAGACCCAGGGTTGGCAGGTGGAGGAGGGCGAGTTCGTCATGATGCATGCCGTCTACCAGACACATCTGGGCATCGACTGCCACTTTGCACCCAAGGCCCAGATGAACGACGGCACCATTTTTCTCATCCTCATCCGCGGCGGCATAAGCCGGCCGCACCTGTTGAGCTTCCTCTACAACATGAGCTCCGGCACCCATCTGCCGGAGGTAAACAACGAGTATGTTAAGGTTCTACCGGTGCGCGCCTTCCGCCTGGAGCCGCACGACAATCAGGGCATCATCACTGTGGACGGAGAGAGGGTTGAGTTCGGACCCCTGCAAGCAGAGGTCCTGCCGGGCATAGCCCGTGTCATGGTGCCCAAGTAGTAGCTGGACGAGTCGGCGGAGGACGAGTTCGAGGCATTAATATCTCAATTTAGGAATCTCTGCATTTGTATCTGTAGCTAATACTTAGGGCCTAGATGGCCGCAATAAGAAAGAGTTGTGCATTCTACTAATTGTTTTTGTGGTGGAGTTCTTCCGTCAATCAAATCGTATATTGTTAACATTTTTAAATCTAACAACAGTTATGAACGAAATATAAACGTATATATAAGCGAATATTACCTATTTATTCAAGAACTTGTGGAATTTTTTCGTAATTTGAATAGAACGAGGCTTAACACAGATTTATTGTTCAAATTTTAAATTGTGGTAGAAAGTTGATACTTACATACTTTATATTGTTATATAATTCATAATTCTTGCTTTAAATTAAAGAAATAATTTTTAAAAATTTCGATTTAAATTTTAAATGTAACTGTGACGAGCTTTTAACGGTATATTCGCGGTATCTTCCCAATTAGCTTGTAGTATACTTTTGGTATGTTTCGCCAAACTTCCGTCCGGTCACATTGGTCGGAAAGTGAAAAAAAAAGAAAAAACAAAACAGGCTGCGAAAAAAACATTTCAAACGCAAATTATTTGCCGAACTAGCATTTTACAGCATTGTCAGCGCATTCCATCCTCAAGCCGAGGCTTCCGAGCGAGGATAGATAAGAGTTAAGCCATCAGAGACCGCCTCAAGCGCTGCAATATGTCGTCCGAGGAGCTGGCGCCAATCAACGAGCAGGACCTCAAGGATCTGAAGGAGAGAATGAAATTGATTGTCGACGCTGATCCGAAGCAGTATCAAAATGAATTCTCGCTGCGGCGTTATCTGCGCGCTTTTAAGACCACGGATGACGCATTCCAGGTGAGCCCATCTATCCAAATTTGGAAATTTATAAAGCTGTGCTCCGACTATAGGATACCCGGTGCTCATATCGATGCGCTAGAAAATGTGTTAACAACCTAAGAGGTAGAATTTTCCATCCATAAAATGAACTAATATAGTAATATATAAGCTATAATATGACAAGTCGAAAAAGAGCCAGCATATAAAATTTCAGGCCTTTAGCTTTACTCGTTCCCAAGATCTGACAGATTGGTCGGGTTAATGAGGCTCATCGAGAATGTGTATGCCTACCAGAATTCGGTACTTATGCTTTCTCTTACACATACATATTAGTACCAGTAACATATGTATATGTATGTATGTTCATTTTTGCTACAGGTCAAACCCCCATAAAATAATTGCTTTCGGGAGCGAAGTTAAGATTTAATGTGTGTATATTCATTCATAGTTAAGAATAATGGAGATTTATACAGTTTTAAATATTTGTAGAGATTTGCAGAGGATAAATAAGGAATAATAAAATCTTCTCCGTCTTCCACAGGCCATTCTAAAGACAAACAAATGGCGCGAGACCTACGGCGTGGATAAGCTGGCCGATATGGATCGCAGCCACATGGAGAAGAAGGCACGGGTCCTGCGCCATCGCGACTGCATCGGCCGCCCCGTAATCTATATTCCGGCCAAGAATCACAGCTCCGAGCGGGACATAGACGAGCTCACCCGCTTTATTGTGTACAATCTCGAGGAGGCCTGCAAGAAGTGCTTCGAGGAGGTGACCGATCGCTTGTGCATCGTCTTCGACCTGGCAGAGTTCAGCACCAGCTGCATGGACTACCAACTGGTGCAGAATCTCATTTGGCTGCTGGGCAAGCATTTTCCAGAGCGTCTGGGCGTTTGCTTGATCATCAACTCGCCGACACTGTTCTCCACCATTTGGCCGGCCATCCGAGTCCTGTTGGACGATAATACCGCCAAGAAGGTGAAGTTTGTGGGAGATGAGGTGGAGCTGTGCCAGTACCTCATCCCAGATATCCTGCCAACGGATATGTAAGGCATGGATCAGGCGTCACTTAGTCGTAGACATATCTCCAAAAAAAAAAACCGACCTGAATCCAGTACCGAAGACGCAGCTTCTGAGAGAGCTTCTAACCCCAGTACAGTACTCTTCATATGTGTAAATCGATGTGTTAAACAAGTTGATTGTAAAATGTATTTTATTGGACACAACACTATTAGTACAATGGCAAACTATTTTAGATAAAGGTTTAACTTGTTTATGGCAAGTGTCTAGAATCTACTATATACCTGAATTCGTACCTATATACTATTATATATATATGTATTTATGTATATGCAAGTGGCTATGTGTACAGCAAATAAAGTTGTAAAAAAAAAAAAATAAGGATTAGGGGCGATGATGCACCGCACACGTCTACAATCATCACCTGTGTATGGGGCCGGGTCGATAGGGCTCTAATTTTAGCTGGCTTATCAGTATGTTTGCGATAAGAATCATAGTTCCAACGGCCTTTGGCTGTTATGTGTGTTTTTACCTCACTGATTTCAAATTGGCGCACCGATTAGGGTTGTCACTACGATAGCAATCATTGAATTGCTGGTATGCGTTTATCAACACTGTTATGGGTGTCAAATTAGGCTTTTATAAAGCTATAATGATGAATTTGTTAAATTTTCATGTTCATTAATTGCTTCAGCTAAAAGTTATGACAGCTAAAGTTGTCCTCGTTCTATAAATGTGATATTTTTTTCAAAATATCTTTAACTTTAACTTAAGTCAGATGCAAAGTATTTGCCTTTATCAAGGCATGTTGTCTTTATGGAATTTTAAAACAACAGTTAAAATGAGTAGATTTGTTCTTACAATATTACTCTTAACAAAATAATTTTCAATTTTGGATTTTCTTAATAATTTATTTTTGGCTCTACTTCATTAATTCTTTCTACAAACATTTTTTATTTTTCCCCACCCTTGCCTTTAAGCCCAAGCCAGCTCTAGCTATTTAAAAGCTAAGGAGCGTAATCCTGACACGCGAACAGGCGACAACCCTGGTCACAAACTGGTTATCATCTGGACGCGAAAAACAATAGCAAAAGTCGAGCACTTCTTGATAAGGAAATCTGAGGCGAGCACTATGAGACCCCGCCGAAGCAATAACAATAACAATAACAGTAGCATGTGCACCAGCAGCGAAATGGATAAGTCGATCCGTCAGTTGCGAGCGTCTAAATATCAGTGATCGACGAAGCGTGCGCTGAGAAACATGTCGTCGGCGCACTCAGAAGCAACGGCAGAAGCAGCGGCAGAAGCGGCCGCTGGAATAGATTCCCAGGATGAAGGTGCAGCAACAGCCCATAAGGAGGGCGCTGGCGGAGGAGGAGCCTTCATTGCCGCCCTGGACGTGGGCACCACCTGTGTGCGTTGCTTCATTCTGGACGAGCGCTGTGTAGTGCGGGGATCGGCGGTGGATGCCGTAAGTGGTGGTTGCGCGCTCATTTCACTTAACCCGCGGGAGCAAAGTTAATTGACTAAAGTACTATTAACGTTTTACGACCTTTGTCGCAATCATAGGTGAAGCTGCTGAATCCGCAGCCAGGCTTTTTCGAGATCGATCCAGAGAGCTTGTGGCGCAAGATCGTCAATGTTATAACGCTGGCTGTGAGGGGTGAGTGAGGCGACGGTATGGGAACCCATAAAAATGTGATCCGGCTTTACATCTGAGATTTAATTAAAAACTCTTTGTTGATGAGATTGAATAATCCACCTATAATTCCTTCACCCCACAGATGCCAAACTGACACCCGCAGACATCACCTGCCTGACCATCTCCACGCAGCGCTGCACCTTCCTCACCTGGGATCATCGCACTGGAGATTACTATCACAATTTCATCACCTGGAAGGACCTACGTGCCGACAAACTCGTGGAAGAGTGGAACTCCAGTTGGACGAAGCGCTCAATGAACGGGGTTTCCTATGCCTTGTACCTGCTCACTCGACAGACGCGCTTTCTGGCCGCCAGCGTACTCAAGCTGATGAATGGCCAGGTGACGCCGAGGTTGATCTACGAGATTAAGCACAACAAAAGGCTAAGGGAAGCGCTGAGCAAGAAAAAGGTCCGCGTGGAATTTCTGGACTCCTGGATCCTGCACAAGCTGAGAGTGGGCAATGGACGGGATAGGAATGTGGATGTGGAGCATATAACCGATGTTACCTGCAGTACGGCAACGGGACTATATGATCCCTTTACGCTCAGCTGGTCACCGCTAATGGGTTGGCTCTTTGGATTCGATGTGAGTGGGAGTTTTAATAGTTTCTATTTATATTTTATATCCATTTAATCCTCTATTTCAGAGCAAAATCCTGCCGCGTGTTGTAGACAACGGCTACAAAGGTTTCGGCCATGTACATCCCACTGCTTTCGGTCCGGAATGGGCCCACACTAAAATCCCCATAGCTGCCTCACTTAGTGACCAAACAGCTGCCATGTGGGGATCGCAGTGCTTCAAACAGAACGACGTTAAGGTCACTATGGGCACCGGGGCTTTCCTAAACTTGATCACCGGTCCCAAGTGTCATGCAGCCATCACTGGGTTGTATCCATTAGTAGCCTGGCAGTTAAAAGACAAGGCCATGTACTGCATCGAAGGGGCATCACACGACTTTGGCACTGTGGTCACTTGGGCGCAGTCCTGCGAACTCTTCAATAATCCAGCGGATACGGCGGCAATTGCACAATCTGTTCCTCACACAAACGATGTGTTCTTTATGCCCGCCTTCAGTGGTTTGGGGGTGAGTTCCAATAACAGTTGTTACTAGTTTTAGATTATAGCTAATCTCCATCTTATCTTTCAACAGCCCCCAGTGAACGATTATCGATCAGCAAGTGGCTTCATTGGCCTTACTCCATCCACCACCAAGGCGCACATGGTGCGGGCCCTGCTCGAAAGTATCGTATTTCGTCTAGTTCAACTTATCGAGGCAGCCGAACAGGAAACCTCACTAAAGCTTCAGATGATTAGGTAAGGTTCAATTTCTAAAAGGTAACACGATTGCAAATTAAAGTGATAGGAAGCTCTAGGTCTTAGGGAGTCCTTTGAAGAGATCCAATTAGTAATAATTTACATTAACTGGAACCTCTCCCTTTCCAGGGTTGATGGCGGCGTCTCCCGCAACGATTTCGTCTGCCAGTTCCTGGCCGACCTCAGCCAACTGAGTGTAGAGCGGGCTGAGAACTCGGAAAGCAGCATTATTGGTGCCACCTTCATGGCGGGCATTAACCATGGCATCTGGCGCGATGTGGAGGATCTCAAGTGTTTCCGGCAGGTGGATCGGGTCTTTAAACCCCGTCCCAAGGAGTACGCCGCGATAGTAACCCGGATGGACAAGTGGAGTCGAGCAATTGCTCGATTCGGCGACTGGTACTAGATTTCTTACTTTACTTTTGTATTTGTGTTGTTACACGCTAGAGTCATTAAATACTTAGAAAGCTAAGGTTGGAGTGGTAGAAAAAAATGCTGCAATATTCAGTCTTTCTCAGTTGAAGCGCTGCTGGAAATTCTGCTGCTGGTTGAACATCATCTGTTGCTGCTGCTGCTGTTGTTGTTGCTGCTGTTGTTGCTGCTGCGCCTGCTGCTGCTGTTGCTGATGGTGGAAGTCCTGCTGCTGTCCAGCTCCCGATAACCGCACGCGCTTGGCATTGGGCTCAGAGTTCATCTGTTGCTGCTGCTGTTGTTGCTGCTGTTGCTGTTGTTGTTGCTGCTGCTGCTGCTGTTGCTGCTGTTGCTGCTGCTGCTGGCGCTTGTTATCCGACTTGTCTTCCTGGTCGTCGTCAGTGAGGAACTCACGCTTCGGATACGGTATTGGGCAGCCGGCAAACACATCCTGCGTAGGCAGCGGCTCCTCCTGGAAGTACTGGTCTTGCATGGCCTGCTCAGAGGTGATGCGCTTGTTGGGATCCATCAGCAGCAGCTTCTGGAGCAGGTGAAACGCCTTGCTGTCGGGCTTGATCTTATGCCTTTCCATGTACTTGGCCAGAGAGCAGGTGGAATAGGTCGAGCGTTTAAAGTCCTTTGTCAACGTATGATGCTCCGGCATCTTCTTGATGTCCTCCCAGTCCTTGTCCTGCGGAAAGCCCATCACATTGAAGATGCGGTCCAACTGATCGTGATGATACGGATTACTCGTCTTAATGTCCTCCTGCCGGCAGTGGAATATCGGCTCCGAGGTAAGCAGTTCGGCAAAGATGCAGCCAATGGCCCAGATATCGATGGCCTTGGTGTAGTGGCGAGCGCCCAGCAGCAGCTCCGGCGCGCGATACCAGAAGGTGACCACCACGGGATCCAGATCCGCTAGCGGTTTCAGCGGTGCATTGAAGAGACGTGCGAAGCCCATGTCAGCGATCTTGACGCGTCCGCGCTCATTGCCGTCGCCCATCACCAGGATATTGGCCGGCTTGAGATCGCGATGCAGCACCCAGTTGCTGTGCAGATAGTGGATCCCGTCCAGGATCTGGTACAGCAGGCTCTTTACCATGCCGCGCGGCACCACCACCTGCTTCTTGGTGGCTTTCGCCGCTCGATGGAACTTGATGATGTGCCACAGGTCGTGCTCCGCGTAGTCGATCAGCAGGAACACCTTGCGGTCGTTGTGCGAAAGGAACACCCGGATGAGCGTGATCACATTCTGGTGCTTGAGTTCGCGCAGCAAGGCAATCTCTCGACAGGCGGACATGGACAACCCGGTGCCATCGATCTGTTTCAGAGCATACTCCTTACCATCGCTGTGGGGCAAACAAATATCTAAAGTTTAAGGTTTCCCATCATTGCGAGATTGCGAGACTCACCTGGTCTCCTTCCACTTGGCCTTGTACACGTGACCGTAGGTGCCGCGCCCCACCTTGCAGCCCTCGTAGTTGAACAAGTCCTCAACCTTGGTCCGCTCCATCTGCGTTTTCATCTTAAAATCGTAGTCCATTGTGCATAAAATTCGCAAATTCCCCAAATTTGTTTGTAAATTATGCTACCCAGTCAGCTGTCCGCCGATAACACAGCGATAACACCCGGCGTAATAGCGTGACCAGAGGTGGCAACTCTGCTCTTCATTCATTCATCAAAAATAAAATGCTTTATAAAAAAATTGCTAAACTTTGACGTCCGAAATGAAAGATTACTGTTAAATTAACAATACGGAAGAATATTGTTTTTAGCTATTTCTTGATAAGCGATCAGCTGTCGATAACGATAACTCTACTCAAGCAGGTGAGGTGACACTGGTATTTGGAATACAACACGCTGCACATTTGTTTTCATTTTCAAAATAATCCCCAATCAAATGGCGAAAACCAAGCGAAATGTGAGGGCTAAGGCCAAGAGCGTGGTGGGGGCGGCCAAGCAGAAGGCGCAGGAGGTGCAGGCGAAGCTGCGCCAGGATCAGCTGCTCCACAAAACACTCACGCCCAAAAAGACGACCACTAAGAAGGAGAAGTCCGCCGCGAAGCACAAGAAGCTACTCAAACGCTTCGCCGAAACGCGGAAGGAGCACAAGGAGGAAGTGGCTCGCAAGAATCGGGAGAAGACCAAGGTGATCGGAGACCTAAAACCACTCCGAGATGCCCTGCCCTCGCTGCAGGACATGTACAAGCTGGTGAGGATCAAGCAGAAGGATGCCACCGAGCAGACGGTGCTTACGGAACCGGAAACACCCCTCAGTGCCAACGAAAAGATCCGGAAGAAGCGCAAGGAGCTGGTTAATCGCGTCAAGTCCTTTGAGAAGCTAATCAAAGACAAAAACTTCAAGAAGAATCCCCGCGAAGTCATTGCCGCCCATGTGCGCAACAAGTACGAGGCGATGGAAGAGGAGGGGGATGAATAGACGTCAGGAAAATTATAATTTAATTTTTGTAAGGAATAACTTTAAAATTCATTTTATGTTAGGTAACCTCATCATGTGCCTAAAATCCACAATGAAATCGCGCTCTAATCTATGATATATGTATGTCTATTAAGAAATACCTTTAATATATACATATTTGTAAAGAAATTCATGTCTTTTAATTAATTGAAGTGTAATAATTAATTTTAAGTCTTGGATTTAGGTGGTATGAATTCAGTAAGATTGTATCTGCATATTTCTCATATATGTAGCTATCCAAGCGCATAGTAAATTAGGATTCAACGAGTCTTTACATAGCCGTAAATCCTATTCCAACATCCCCAGGAAAAACAAAAGGTTATTTTCTTTATTAAGATGTATCTTTATTATATATGCATTAGGTATAGTTATCATTTAACGATGCATTTTAAATATTACACGTACGAATGTAAGTTTAAGCTTTATATCGTAAATCGAGGGTCAACAGAACGCGATTAGAATTAGAGACAAGATTTGAATGTGAACTCGAGTTCTTTTTTTTTTGGGGCGCTGCTTTTTTGCCATTTGCCATTGCTGGGCCTTTGTGTGATTTTTGTAATCTAGAGCTACATCATTATATATCATAGAGCGTTACATTTGCCGGCTTTGAATTTCGAATGTCAACTTGGTGTTGTTTTTCTTACAGTGAGAAAACGGAGCTGTGAACTTGAAGGTCCTATGCGTCCGCATTGTTAATCTACAGCTATTATATTGGTTAAGGTAATTATATTATCGGGGTTAGTTGGGCGTGGCTGGCTCTCCTTCCTTGTGAGATCATTTAAAAAACGTTAGTCAAACACACATCGGCTGTCTTGTCTGCGATCCATTTGCGCCATTTCACCTGCACTAACAGCAAAAATTAACATAACTATTGAAAAAGTGTCCCCCAATACAATGGCTTTATATTCTCATCTCATGTACAAAATGTGGGCGAATCCTATACATAATTCGTCACTAAACTTAGGTTACAACCTACCGCGATACGTTACGTCCGAGTTCTTTGTTTCTTTTTTTAGGGTAATTGAAATATATTACGAAGTTTCTGTTCCTCGGGGTTTGGGGTGTTTTTGTTGACGCGGGTCTCTGCTAGGCCGTTTCGAAATTATACATATACATTCATAGAAAATATATCAACTATCTCTAGGTGTTTTTTTTTTTTTGTTTTGCACATTCAAGAGTTTGAAACAACAAACTTAAGCTAAATTTGAAAATTCTTTATACGCGTGTTTACTTGTTTAGCAGAAACATGAGCAGGCTGCAAGGAAAGATAAGTTTTTAGTCAGATATGATCCAAATTTGGTTTTTGGGAGGCCACTCACCGGAAGTTGATGCCTTTGTTGGCCAGCATACGGTTGCATTCACTTGAGCCAGTGCCTCCGATGCCATCTGGAAGCGGCAGCACGTAGTAATCACTTTCGGTACTCTGCAAATGTAAACAATAGATTAGTTATTAAATGACTCCGAAAATACGAATTTTCATAGACTAGTATGTTCATTATTCAGCAGAATATCTCAGATCTCTCAAGATTTTCTCTTTGTTATTTGTGTTTGGTGTTAAATACATCAATGTAACTCACCGTCTCGGTGAAGTAATGCTGATATATCTGAGTCGACACTTTCATATCCGAAAACGGACCCTTGAGCGCAAAGAAGTGTATGCTCATGGGCGTGCTGGTCTTGGTCTTCAGAATAAGCTGGTAGGTAATGGTACGATCGTTCGATTGATGGGGATCTCGCTGGCTATTATTAATGCGCGCCTTCACCACCCATTGCTGGTTGAAGGCCGAGAAGCGAGCCGTCTCATAGAACAGCTTGTGCACATACTCGTCCGTACGATAAGGTTTCATCTGAAGATCTGTAATGAGAAGGGGAAATCAGTAATTAAAGAGTTGATAAATGCTTAAATTTATTGAGGTGTTTATACTTTTAATTTCTATTAAAATGCAGCGACCGATCTTCTCTAATAATGTTTCGAGTGATGCAAACATCCCTCTGAAGTAGCTAGTTTTATTTATAGTTTGTTTTAAGATAATCATTATTATTATTAATGGAATTCATTTAATGCAACTTAAATCAGATAAGGCCTAATCAAAAAATAGTTTCGAATACCATAACTGCGGGCCTTCTTTACTACCCGCATTTGTTGAGAAATGCATCTCTAATTTCATTAAGCAATTATAAGTCCAAACTCAATTAGCCCTTCTTACTCACCATTGAATATAATCTTCTCGTAGCTCAGCAAGTCAATCAGGGTATTGAACATTTTCTTTTCCTCCTTGATCAGGACATCGTGGGCCTCCAGGGCAAACATAACCTCGTGGCCAGACTTCTGCGGATGCAAGCAGTTACGCTCGTGCTCCGTAGCTATGAAGGGATTTAATAGGTAATTATTGGGCTTTAGAAACCATTGGGATAAGTAAGCATACTCTCATGGAAGGGTCCGCGCCATTGGCAACCGATGCGATGGTATTTGCACTTTGTAGGACGCTCCTGGCACTCGTGTTGTTCATGGCGTTCCAGTGACTTGTATGGAAATTCCTTGTTGCAGAACTATTAGATATGCAAGAAAAAAGTTATTATTAAGGACTGGCTAATAATTCAGAGTATTAACTCATACCTGACACTCGCTGGGCAACTCGGAGGCTGCCTTCTCCACGGCCAGGTTACGCGAAGCAGTGCTCTTTGATATTTCCACGCGACAGTTGGGACAAGTGGCAATCTGATCCCGCAGACTAAAGAAATAAACAATAAATAAACATTTTGGAACCGGTTAAGAGGAAAGAACAAGTTATTTAGGTTTAGGTAAGGCCATTTCTCCAGTTTTTAGTTCTTTAAGAGTGAATTCATACCGTCCATCCGCCAAAAGGTGGGTGAAACAGGCGGCGCACATCAGGTGACCCATCTGGCACTGCAAGTGAAAGGAGCAGAGAGAAAGGGAAAGGTCATTTTTAATAATTTCATATCTATGCACTGGTTTTATCGGTAGTAGATGGATATAAAGAGATTTGAAAATAAAACAAAAGAGTGGAATGATAATTAACCTGCAATTAAAGAAAAAAGAAGAAAAGTTTGCTATTAGTCAAAATACGGCCTTGTTTTGCAAAGAGAGCTTGTTGGTGGGATGGAAATGAGTGTTGTGGGTGGTTTTGTGGTGTTCTCAATATGAATGAGTCTATTTTCGGTTCGGTTTTGGGGGAAAATGGAGTGAGTGTGGATTTCTCGGCGGGAGAGGATGAGAGTTCTGAGGAGGTCTGAAAATGTTTAGCTTTTGAGGCTCCAGTTTGTAGTATTCTTCTCTTATTTTTTGTTGGTAGAAATAAAAACGCTATTGTTGTTGGTTTGGTTTTATTTTGCATTTTCCAAGTTTCGCACTCTTCTTTGCAAATTTATTGAATTCAGTTTTTTTCGTTTTTCTTTTTTTGGGTTTGTTTTTCTTTTTTTTTTTGGTTTTAGATACATTTCAGGGTTTTACTTTAATGCTATGGATGAGATCTGTTCTATGTACTTAGCATTTACAGTTACAATCTTAGGTTCTTTTAGTTTTTTTTTTGTTGCGTGTGCTTACAAAGGTTACGAAATCGAGTTTATTTTGACTTAACTAAGATTAATCATTAAATAGAGAGAAAGATAGTTAAGGTTTATCTAAATAAGGCGCTGCAGCAAAATGAAAATCATAAGAATAGTTCTGGTTTAAATTTAGCATTCTTTATATTGTATATATATGTGTGTGTCGAATATATATTCTTTTTATTATTTTTTTTATTTTGTTGTTGAAAGCCAATTAAATCGGTGTTTTGTGTGTGTTTTTTTCAATTGGATTTCGGACATGAGTTTGTCAAGCAATTGATGAAAGAGAAGGTCTGGTATAGTGGACCGATAACGGATATATGCCTGGTGTATATGTATATATAGTATATAGTATACATATACATACATATACAGATAATGCCGCGTTCAAAGTCGAGTCGAGTCGAGAGCCCGAGAGAGCTCCAATCGAGCGTGACTCGACAAAGTGAAATGTAACCCCCGAGGAGAGCCTTTATTATAACATTGCTATATCTGCATCGTCGTCGCCGTCGCCACATGCATTTATTTACAAATCGGAATGCGGGCCTGGCCGGGCCAGGCCAGGCCGTTCTTCCCTCATTTTGGAATTTCTATCTCTATTTTGGGAATTAGCCAGCGCGGCCCAAGCAAGGAGCACTATTTGTGGACGGAGCCGGAGAGTTTTCGAGCGATAAGCAATGGCCTTACATTTGTTTTTTCGGTGCCTGCACACACACGCACACACGCATGTGTGTATCTTTTGCACAGTACAAATTGTTTACATTATCGGAGAGACTGTCACAGAAAACTGGCCATTTTGTCTAGGGTCTCTAGGTACACATTTGAAAACTATTTAAGATAGCTGTATTTCATATAAGTCCCAACAAGAGAAAGTGCAAGTCTCTAGAGATTTCGGTTTAATTATAGAAATGTTCTTTTATCTTATAGATGTAAGCAAATGGCCAAAGAGATAAGAAATATTTAAGCTGTAAAAGACAAATCTTTTAATAATGCATTTTATCCAGGGAAAATAAAAACTTAAGGCTTAAGTCTTTCGCTTCTAATTTTATAATTTGTGGGGTACAGATTAGCAGGGTTTTATCAAGGGGTTTTAGTTAGTAAGATACGAATTTTTTATTTTATCAATGACTGGATTATTTGTGATTTTTGTTGTGTGAAAGTTTCTTATAGAATTTCAAAAGATTTTCTCGTGTTAAAATGATGACATATATTTAAATTAAATTATTAACAAGATCTAGTAATCCCCAAGTGTTCTTGTATAATTGAAGTATTATAATCGCGATTTCCCTGTGTTATTAGTGTATCTGCATCTGAGTCTTTGAGAGCATCTATCTGAGCGCACATTTACTGTGTATCTTGCCAGTTGAATGAACCCGTGAATTCGTGTTCTTTGATTGGCAATTTATGACCTAGACTAACTACGGCAGCACCAGCTGCTGGCTAACAATCAGATTGTTTAATGGAAAATCCACGAAACCACAAAGGAGTTTAACTCGTTTTCCCCACCGATAACAATAACACACACGGAACAAAAAATATATCACAACTCGCTCTCTCTCTCGCCATGTGCATTGTTTACTCGCTCTCTCGCTCTGGCACTCGCACCACCTCTCGCTCCTCTGCTGCTGCCGCTCTCGCTTTAGTGCCCTCTCGCTTCTGCTGCTCGCACTTGCGCCGCAGACACAACAAAACCAGCTGATGGTGTTTTTGTAGATAAGTGAGAATGGGGCAAGAGGAAGAGAACGTCAACAGTAGGTAAAAAAAAAAAGGCAAGAGGAAATCACGCTAAAGATCAACGACGACGACAAAAAATTCAGGTGTGTTTGAGTGTGTTTTCAGGTATTTGTACCTTTCCCCCGCACACTCACACACACTAGTACGTTAAAGAACCTAAAAAGTACACATAGCATAGAAGTTGAGGCTGAGAAAACTGGTAAAACGAGTTTATTCCAGATCACAGGTTCCAACGTGCAGCAAGATGATTCCACAAAAAATACATAATCAAAAAACTGCTGGCATTGCATTGGCTACAATCTAACAAATATGCGTAGTTTTTCCGTTTTTTTTTCTGTTTAAAATTTAGAAATATCTCAATTTTTTCCCCAGGGGCCTTAAGAACAGCTGATTTTGCCACGACATGGGCGAGAGCGAGACGACGCATGTGTATTACGACAACAACAACGCAATGCCCTAGCAAAAGCAAAACAATAACAGAGAGCAAAAATCACAGGGTGCGTGCGTGTGTGTGTATATATTCAGCATACATACACTCATACATACAAGCGAGGGCCATAAAGAAGTGGAAATGCAAAAAAGGAAAACAATCGTGTTTTTTTTCAGGAATTTTTTTAGCTAATTAATAGTTTCTGCTGGTTTCTACGAATTCCGCTCCATTTTGTATGATTCATTTCGGGTCCGGTCACGTTTTTTTGTGAGATACACAAAGTGGGCTTTCTTCGCTCGCCATTTGATATTTTTCTGTTTGGGTCAACACTTATTTTCTTTTTTTACTGTAATCCAAAACCGATTTCAATGACGCAGTTATCGCTGCTCAAAGCATGTAGGTGTGCGTTAGAGAAAGAGAGCAATGTTAACCCACACATACGTACATGCATATACGCCTTACGTAAAAAATCTGTTGGTTGCAGTGACGTAGAGGTAGATAATCAAGGGGGGTCTTTGGGAGGTCTTGAATTAAATATAATTCCGACTGAATAAACTTCAAGCCTTGGCCCTGTAAAAAAAAACCAGGGGGTCCTGTGACCCCCAACCCTCTCATTGACCCCGCCACTGCATTTCTTCATTAAATTCAATCAATTGTCAGTTTCAGCAACAATGACGACGACGCCTACATAAACGTGACTGAAAAAGAATGCGAGAATTTGCCTAAAAAAGCTGAATGAATGAGAGAGACGAAATAGTATATGCAAACATCGAAAATAAAAAGCATTGAAATCCCGTTGCTGGCCTTAATTTGTCTCTGCTAAAAATAGGGCAGCGCGCACTCCCCCTTTAATAGATTTGAAGAGAAAATTGGGTCCTAAACATAATGTTTGCTAGTTTCTATGACGCAATACAGAAAATCTGCAGTAAATGTTACTGCGCAAAAGAAGGAGAGACGCGGGGGGATGGCCATAACTCACTGGCAAATGCAACGGTTCAAAGTTAGAGGGGTTGATTTCAAGCCGTTTCTCTAAAACGCAATAAAACTGCATTAGTTGGCCGTGAGTGCGACAAGGCCAGCCTGCTCTCTTATGCTGCGCTCGCTCGCTTGCGGCGCAATGTTTTCAAGGCGAATGCAAGACCAGCCCCGCTATCCGTCCCGCTTTCTCGCACAGCTGTCTGTGGTGGGGGCCAGCGGCATGGGGAGTGTGGAGTGGTGGTTTCACTCTTACAGCTGAGCTGTCACGATTTGTTTGTATACAGAAGAATGGCATCTCTTTTGGCTTGCTAGAATTTCATTCCGTTTCGATTTCGAGGGGGGATAACCGAAGAGAAGGGGAGAGACCCGGCCACAGGACACGTAGACTACGCAGTTCGTTCCCTATGCAAGAACTCACCTGGTACATGGCCGTCTTGGGCAGATCCAGGCAGACGGCGCAGCACAACGCTGTGGAGATGCGGTAGGCCAGCTTCTCGTGCGTTCCACTTGCGGCGGCGGCGCTCGACAGCGAGGAGGCACCGCCCCCGCCGCTGCCGCCGCCCCCGGAGCTGCTCGACGCCCCGTCGAGTAACTGCTTCTTTGAGGGCGGCTCGCCGCTGCTCTGGGTGTCGAGCGGCACGCCCACAACGTTGTTACCTCCGCCTCCACCGCCGCCTTGCGAGGAGGCGGAGGAGGAGGAGGAACTGGCGCTGGAAGTGGAGGCCTGCATCACGGAGTCGCCCAGCAGCGGAAGCGTCGAGGAAGGCGGCTGCTGCACCGCCGAACTGGAGGATTCCACCGTCGACATGGCTAAACTTAGGTTTTTAATTTTCTCTATTATTCTTTTCTCTGCTCTGCTCTCTGTGCTCCCTCTCACTCACACTGACACTAGTAAAACGACACTTTGTTTGCCCAATTTTTTTCCTTCAACTTTTCGAACAACTTTTCCTCCGAGAACAAGTTCGCTCGCTATGTTTTAATATATAGATAGTTTGTTTTTCTCTGTTGTTTGTTTGTTTCGCCTAATGCTTGATATATAAATATTTAATTTTAAATATTTTCTGCCTGCGAGCAATTCCGTCGAAAGAAAACAAAAATCTAGAAAAAAAAACGCGGAAGCAGCTGTATTTATAGGCAGCGTTGCCAACAGTGCTGCCAACTTAGCTATTTTCTTGTTAGGTCTGGCAATTTTGCATGACCTAAAACTGAACCACTGAATTTAAAGGAGCATGTTGTCGTGGCTAGTCCACACAAATAATTTGCTTTTAGCTATTTTAAATAAAGTAATGTTTTAAAAATGTTTGTAACTTATATGCTTGCATGAATCAGAAAACAGGAAAGAAATTTTTAAGCCAAAACAATAATCTTTTTTATTTTATATATTTACTGCAAACACTTCAAGTGTTGTCGGAAGTCATTGACGGTGATTTTTTCTATATATATTTGAACATTGCCATCTTTTTGACAATGTGTGCAATGTCGCCGTAGCCCAATCTAATATAACAATAATAAAAGTTTTATATACATATGTAGATAGATATATACGACTTAACACGCAAAATTTTAACTTGTGACTTTATGTTTGATAAACTTTTGTGGTAAAACTATGAACTAAATTTATCAATCTATTTTATCTATTTAGAACGTTTCATCGTTAAAAGTACTAATAATAATATTAGTCTATAGTCTGTCTATTCAGACAATAGGTGTATGTAGATCTTAAACTTTTTGTACACGATCAAATAAAAATGCAATAGTCAATCGAAAATAAAAAAATTTAAATCAAACGATGGAAAAAATTTATTGTGAGATAATATCTTTTATCTCAACATGATAAAACAGCGATTGGACGAGTGTGGTAGGAAGAAAGGAGGAGATGAAAATAAGTAAATAATTTAAATTAATAAGGAAAAACGAAACGAAACGACTTAACACGCAAAATTTTAACTTGTGACTTTATGTTTGATAAACTTATTGTGGTAAAACTATGAACTAAATTTATCAATCTATTTTATCTATTTAGAACGTTTCATCGTTAAAAGTACTAATAATAATATTAGTCTATAGTCTGTCTATTCAGACAATAGGTGTTCAACATTTTTTCTGGGTTGACAAAAAAGAAGAATTGACAAATCTGTCCGGAAAAGGCCGAAATGGCAACACTGGCTAAATGTACTATACAGTGTTGTTAAGTGACCGGCCAAGGGCTATTTGATAATATCAATATCGATAACCCACAATAAAATATTGAATGTTAAAATAAAAATTTGCTTTTATGTTGTGTTATATATGTTGGATTAAAATCAGTAGCTGCAGTTGTATAGGGGTTAAAGGTTAAAGGTTTATTTAAACCAGTAACGGAACGCTGGAAGCAGCGTGTTGGCGAGCTGCCTAAAGTCTGCGGAATGAATACATTTTTCATATCACGCCTGCTCAAAAATGTTACGGATGCATAAAACGCTGGTTGACTTGTTAAAACAATAAATAATACTATAGAAGTAGCAATCTTCAGTTTTTTATATTTTTTAAAAAATATGTTCTAAAAATAAGTTTCGAGACAATAGTTCCCGGTTGGATATTCCCACTCATCCAGTGGGATTCAACCACAGAATATTAAAACCGTTCGTTATATGTAGATCTTAAACTTTTTGTACACGATCAAATAAAAATGCAATAGTCAATCGAAAATAAAAAAATTTAAATCAAACGATGGAAAAAATTTATTGTGAGATAATATCTTTTATCTCAATATGATAAAACAGCGATTGGACGAGTGTGGTAGGAAGAAAGGAGGAGATGAAAATAAGTAAATAATTTAAATTAATAAGGAAAAACGAAACGAAATAAAAAAAATATTAAAATAATGAGTGCCGACCGTCATCAGCAACGGCGAAATAATAAATGAAATTGGTAGAGAAAATGTTGTTCTTACTTCAAACATCGATATAACATAGATTTATCACCAATAACTTCGGCGTCCATGAATATCGATTGTTTTAGGGTATAGGTGGCGCCCCCTGGCCGTGCGACTTAATACCAACAAGTTCCGGCAGTGTGACCGTAAGTCGGTCGGTGCACTATACCATGGTCGCGGCATACGAAAAACATGTAAGAATTAAATTATTTCGTTTCTGTCTAAAACTTGTGCATAAACTGAACAAAATGTTACCCGGGGGTTGTGCAATCACCTGGCGATCTGTAAGTGGGGGCAAGCCCGAATACCCAGTGATTTTAGCCGCAAAAGAAAAGCGAGACGGCAAGCAGACATGTTGGTATCGGTGGCATTGTTTGTGGCTGTGTGTGTGTGTCTGTGACAGTGAGTGTGTGTGCAACAGCGGTAGAAATTAAACAAAAAAGAAAAACAACAAAATAAGTGAGCAAAAAACATTAACTTTTTGCAAGTGGATTTCATTAGTAAAGATTTATACTATATAGCTTGGTCTAGGTGTTTACCTTTGCAGAACCCACCTTTTGCCGAATTGCGTCTTAAAAATGAGAATTTGGTTGTGTGGAAAGTTGGCGTTTCATGCTTCGTTACTCCAATTAATAATCGTTAATCAATGCAGCACGAAAGGAGAAAAATGAAAGGGGAGAGCGAAAAAGAGAGCGAAGTTTTGCGAATCCCTTATTAATAAATAAAAGTCTTTCTTCTTGAAAAATCCTATTGAAAAATAATCCCAGCTGTTCTCACCTCATAGACTAAATAGGGAAAATAAAACAAACGAGTAAAAATGTTCTTGGCATTTCCCCTACTCCTGCTCTTCTTCGTTTTGGTTTTCCTTTTCCTCCTTCGGTTCCTTTTCACCCCCAACCCCTTTGCAGCCCAGCTGTTTTGAGTTCCACAAATATGGCTGGAGTGTGGATGGCATTCTGGGGCTCCCACATTTCTCTATGTGGAATGCAACCTGTGGCCAGCTGTTGGGTCCTGTTGAACTCCCCCGATTGCCCATCTGTGAGTTTGTGTGCGTTTGCGTGCTGGTATCTGTGCCCGTGTGTGCCTGTGTGTGTGTATAACAACGCCAATTGCTAGGGCTTCGTGGCGTATGTGCTGCTAAATATCCTGGCTATTTGGGCGCAGACGATTTCCCACCACTCCGCAAATACAGGGTTTCCGTGTGTTGCACCACAGCTGGTAATTGTTGTTGGCATACTCTGGAAGCGGGTATAACAGTTTTTACTCAAGGATCTGTAAGATACTGAAAGTAACCCTGTTCCACTTTTAGAATCCCGGGATGAAATGATTATTATCAAAACGGACACCATATACCAGTTAAAAAAGAATTAACGATCGTCCTTAAATGTATTATTAATAACCCAAGTTTGGATGAAATATTACCTAAATTCTTTCCTTTGAATTTATTTGATAATTATTATGTAAAGGTTCTTCCAGCTCGCATTATGTAAATTGTATTAGCCTTTTCCCGTACCAAAAATATATCTTCAAAGAGTGTATTACAGAATCGGTCTTTGCCGACGTCCTTTCTAGCTTGTTTTCTTTTGATGGTGTGCGGCGGGGTCGCTAGTGTTGCTGTTGCTGTTGCTGGTCGTGTCGTCGTTTGTGGACTCCATTTGGCTTGGCTGTTGGATCTTCTTTGCGTTCCTTTCATTCGTGCAGCGCCAATCGCGCGGTGTGTTTGTGTGTGTTGCGTTTTTCTTATTTGCAAAATCGTTGAAAGTTAGTAAGAGATGTATATGTTGTATATAAAATATATATGTAAATCCCCTGCTATAGGAAAAGTTGATACTTTAAAGAAATAATCTAAAAAAATCCTCTGGAAAATGTGTAGCTAATTTCAGACCAATTTTCTTTGCAATATGTTGGCGCAGGTTCAGTGTGTTTGCGAGTGTGTGTGCTGTGCTGGTGGATGTTAAATATAAAACTCTATAAATATGAAAAACTTCTGGTAAAAAGTGTAAAAATCAAAGTGCAAAAAGAAATGGAAGGAGCTGTAAAACAAATATGCGCGCAATTGTGCCTGTATATGTGTAAAAAAGCGTCCCATACACCCACGCATCTCGCAGCAGCAGCACCCCTCTCGCTTACTCCATTTAATGTGCTGTTGCTTTTTTGGATTTCATTTTGTCGCCCTTTTTGCAAAAACAAACAGTGTACGCATAACAAATATAAAGAGAACTGTGTTTCCTTCACCGTTATGCGTTGCGCCCACGCAATGCGTGCGTGTGAGTGTGTGTCACTGGCGGGTTACAAGGGGTGAGAGGGTTACTAGCCTCCCAAAATGTATTACAAAACTTGTAAATATATTACCTTAAAATATAAATTGTGTACTAAACCTGCTTTTATTTTTCCCTCTTTTGCATTTCACAGTCGACGCGCCTCAATTGTTAATAATCTCATTTGCCCGAAAATGCATTTTAACCGCAGAGAAGTGAAAAAACTTTCGTAAAAAAACTGAAAAAAAAAGAAAAAAAATATAATTATAATTGAAACGTACGATGTGAAAATGTGTAATGTGAATTTTAGAAGATAAGCGCGGATTGTATGTATGTATTATTTAAATTTTTGTTTCAATATTTTCTACGAAATATTTTAAAAATAACTGAAAAATCGAAAAAAAGCGAAAAAAAATATAAATACAAAAAAAGGAAAGAAAAAAGTAATTTACTCAGTGCACTTTATAAACGAAAAACAACAACAAAGTGTAAACTAAACGGGCAGAGAATAGACGAAAGAGGAACGGACGAAAGCGGGAACGAGAGAGAAAAATGTCAACGTTCTTGAACAATTTCTTCCCGGCAGGTAAGTGTAGTAACAAAAACAAAGCAAATAACAAATCCAAATCAAATAAAATCAAACACAGCAAACAAACACAGGGAAGGAGAGAGAAAAAAGACAGCTGGTGGCATTTAATTGAAAGTCACCTTTGGCATATTTCATAGGCGTTCTCGCCCAAGGGGAGGGGGTCAACCTGCCATTCAAATAGAGTTTACTTTTAGTGTATATTCTCTTCTGTTTAATGTTTACGTATCCCTTTTCACTAAATATTATTTTCCTGAAGGCTACTTCAAAATGGTGAATGCTTTCCTGGTAAAAAACAGTTCTATTTTTATTAGATTAATATTTAATACATAGACAATTATTTCCTAAATTTAGTCCTGTTAGGAAATAAATATGTTTTTTCTTCAACAGTTGTTTATACTTGCATTACATTTTGTAACGTAATAAAACCATTTATTCATCAAAAAATAAAAAGGAAAGGAGTTAAAAGGAGGAAAAAAGGTATTTTTCGCTATAGAACAGCTTTCAAGAATCACCCAAAAATGCCGTGTGCCACCTTAATTGTGATGTCACCTTTGGCATATTCCATAGGCTTTCTCGCTGGGGTCATCCTCGATCTCGCTCCACTGCGGCATGTAAATTGAATTTTCCTTCCGAAGCGCATCTTGTGATTATTGGCAATTACGGGAACGTGACCAAGGAACAAAGCGGCGGAGCGAAGAGCAGGGATAAGGAGAGGATTCAGAGGATGAGACGAGCTGAGATTCTCGACGTAATCAATCTACCCCGGGACCTGGCCCTATCCGCTTCCCTTTAATTACGTGCACTCCTCGCCCTCCGATGCCATCGATTATTGTTTTCCCTTGCTGCCTCCATTTATGGCTTATTCCTGGAACTACTCAGATTCCCATTTTCTGCGCTCCTTGCAACCCCTCTAGGATCAGGAACAAGTTCCACACATTGCAACCTCTTGCATTTTCTTTGTCCTTACAAAAACAGGAGAATAGAGAAATATAGAAGTAGAGATGGAGAAAGAGAAAGAGAAGCAGCGAGAAGTAGGGAAACTCATACAGGTACGGCAGGAAAAACCACTTCCTCGGTTTCCCTGCCCTTTGCGAAAGTCAAAACAATAAGAAACTGAGGGAAGTTACGATGCAAGCAACGAAACTGAAAATACCCTTTTAAGTGCATAATTTTTGTGGGACCTTTTTAAAACCTTTTTTTATAAGGGCTTATAATCAAATAATGCAAAGATCCCCCAAGTTTTAGCTGATTACTTTAGAGGTTACGTGAGATTGAAGGATAATATTATATTATGAAGTTTATATAGAGGAATTCTTCTTTTGAAATAATCATTACCTCTGAGCTTAGAATTAATCAAAAGCATTTAATCTTTTTGCAAGGGTGTCAAAAACAAGCTAAAAGCCTGAGAATAAACATTAAGAAGGGGGTTGGATGGGCTGACTGGATGCACTCTTTTAAACCAGTTTGTAGAGCCAAAAATTCTGCCGATCAACTCTTTTGGTGGCGTCAAAACAACAGACACACAAACAACAATAACACCAACAACAAAATGTGGAAGAAAAACCAGAACAACTACAACAATACCAACAATAGCAGCAGCTCTCTTTCCAAGCCGAGGGCAACGGCAGCTGACGGAAACACATTGACTCCACCGGTGCCTACAATCGTGCCTGGTGACGACGATGGCGATGGCAACTTCTGGTGCAGCGTTGTCTGTAGGTGCACTGGGTTACCTGTTGATGGTCAGCGCTTTTCCTCCTCACACTCCTCCTGGTGCTCCTCCAGCTTAAGCTGCTGCTTCTTGTGTCCGTTCGTTCTGGTCGAGCGCAATTGAGAACTGGTTTCCCGACTCGCTCCTTTTTGCTGCTGCACTCGCCTCTGAACTGTTTTGGGTCGGCCTTTTGCGTAAACATGAGCTCCACAGCCGAAATTGGAGATCTCAAGATCTGGACTCAGAGTCCTAAGCCTTCCTGACTCTGTCCACTATTCCAAAAAACCATCTGGTTAGTGTGAGACAAGAAAATCATAAGCAATTGACTTTTTTCCATATTTCTTGATTAATAAAAGTTTTGCAATGATAATGACCTTCCTTTCAGGCACTCTTTTGCACTAACCCAATAAAACTACTATAAAATCTTCAGATTAAATAAGACACCAATTATATTTAATAAGTTTACAGAATGAACGATGACAATAGTACATGTCATTTCTCTAACGACTTGAATGGCCCAAAGTCAGGTCTATTAAAAAGTATTACTTCATGATTTGTTGCCATCATTTTCCTTTACCTTTTCGTGAAGCTAGAACGCTGAGCAACTGGTTCCCGTATATGGTCATCTCTTTAATGGGCAGTCCGGACCAGCTGTTGGCCAACGCTGGTTGTCCCAACGCAGATTCCGTCCATCTCTCGGGCTTTCAATCGCCAAACATTCAATTTGGGCTTTTGTTTATGGCCCATAAAACTTAAAACAGAGTGAGGGAGAGAGCAACAAACAAAAGGAAAGCGCTCGTCTGCTGAGAGCTGCTGTGCAAATATTTTCGCCCAACTTTATTGACGCACCAAGCTGAACTAAAAGCCCATGGAAGTGCCTCCACTTTTTCAGTTTCCTGCCCCCACCCTCCTCTCTGAAAAAAAAACACAGAGACAAGCTTAATTTTATTTTTATCAACTTTTTTATTGTCTAACGACTTGTGAAAGGTTCTTGTTGTTGTTTCCTCCGCTTGTTGTTGTTGTTATGCGACAAGTGCACGAAACATGAAAACTGTATCAAAAATATATACGCAACGAAAAAAAACTATCTATCGATTGATTTGATACTCGATTTTCTTGTCTGCCGCTGCGAAGAGGAGGTTCTCTGTGGGCTCCCTCCCTTTGTTTATAAAATTTCACTGAAATTGCCTGCAAATAGCTTTTTCATCAAACGTAGTTCTCACACCATACGCTTTGTTTATGTCACTAAATTTAGATATATAGTTTTTACGGGGCGCTTTGGGAGGTCTTTACTATTTAACTTTCCTGGCTTATTATTAGTTAGTCAGCGTTTCTTTTACAAACTGACTCATACCTTGTGTCATTGTATACATTAAGCATTAATAACTAAGACTATCGGCTCACGACGATCAAAAACAAAGAGTATATATTCTATATATATATATATTATAGATAATTAGATACAGAAGACTTAAGTATTATTTACTGAGGACGAAGCTATTTCCTTTGCAACTCCCAGAGAACCCTTTAAACCATGTATAATGAGATGTATATTCTGGTTAAATAGAAAGTTTTTCTTAAATACTTTAGAATATGTATTTTTAAAACAGATGCTGATGAAGAACGTTGGCTAACTTCCAAGACAATCCAACCATACTCTTCAGGAATAAGAACCCCAGGGTATTCATTATGCAGATTGTGTTCTCACTGTAACGAAACAAATTTTAAAACAATTACAAGTAGTTTGGCAGCTTGCAAGCAATTTGCAGTTTGCAAATTACAGCTTGCATGCGGTTACCAGATAAGATAAGAATAATGGGCTTCCCCCCAAAGAAAAGTTAACACAAGACGCCGAGTGCAGTGACTCGGCAAAGTGGATTACAAAGCGCCGATTTCTTATGAAATCTCGCCAAGCGGATCACCCTCGATTAGTGGCTGGGTTAGATGCAGTATCCCGCATCGGAATTAGCGCGATATAAGCTCGAGTTTTCCCCCATCGTCGCCGCTTTTGCTTTGTGCTGCTGCCCCATAATTTAATTATCGCTCTGCGAGCGGCGGCGACGACGTTGCAGACAAGTTGTCGTCGCTAATGTGCCAGACTTGGCACTTTTGTTTTTGCTGCAGCTTTTAGTCTACATTTCATTCGAAATGTTTTCATTGTTTTTATTTCGCAGCGCAACGAAGTATGCAACACATTCCAACGGTTGGCACGCACAAGTCTCTTACATACACTTCGGTTCTGTGTGGTTTTCCCCGCTTTTCCGTTGGCAAGCGGCTAATAATGACGGCACCAGCACTTCCCCCTTCTTTTGCTCTGTCGTATATTTTCCCTCCCCCTTTCACACGATTTGTCTATTTAATTTCGCATTTGCTTTTCGCCTTTTCGCTTGCCAAAAATCACACTGTGCCCTTGGGCCGAAATGTTGGGCACACACACGCATTACTCATACGGCTGGTTTTGGTTGTGGGTCTGGGTCCTGGCTTTAGCCACTTTCTCCATATTCCCGCCCATTATTACGGGAAAAAACCCACAGCACTGAGAAAATTATTGACCAGAAAGAAGGATTATCTTAACCTTATTTCATATCGTATAAAAAGAGTTATGATAAATATTAAATGTCTATGAAAAGTATTAATTACTTATTTATCATATCCATTTGTCCTTTATAATATCAATATGATCTATTTACGAGTCGTAAATACAAGATCAAGATTTTTAGGATTAAATATATATTAAATATATCAGCATAAACATTTTGCTGTGTATGTATACCCGGAACCATTCCCTTTTCCCACTCCACGATTTATCTCGTAAATATGCCGCTGGGCCTGGGCCCAGAGTCTAGTGGCCATAAAGCAATTTGGCCAAGTGCGTGGCCTGGACACGTGCCGAATCCGAACAATATGGCAATCCGGCAACGGGCAACCGGAGTAAAGGAGCGAATGTCGGCCAGTTTTATTGGCTTTGGTTGGTCGGAGTCATTATCTCAACCCATGCTGGTCGGACAGCAGCACGGATATCCGGTGCTCTTCACATGCAAATGGAGGAGAGCTCTTCCCGGCAGGATATATCTGCTTAAATCAAATTTGTCTATCTCTTCAGTGTCAGCCATATGGTGAAGATGTTCTACAGAAATGTAATAACCTCGAGAATTCCCTGAATTTTCAGTTTTTAAAGGGTTTTCATGCATTCGAAATTAACATTTATAAATTAGTTATCTTAAATACATTTTGACCATATGGTTTTCAATATGCAATACATTTTTCTTACAACCTTTTTCAATGCAACTTTTTTATTTTCTATAAGATATAGCATACTGTTAAATGCCTTTTAAGTGCATTTCAAAACGGCGTAGATTTTAGTGAAACTCTGATTTTTAGGAAAATACTTGAAGCTTAACCTAATCTAGTGATAGCCCAATAATTATCAAATGAAATTACTTTTTAATATATAGTATAATTAATTAAGTTATCTGAATGGCGCTTATCATTTCCATATTTTTTCCCATCTCCTCCCCCATTTTCAATTGCCATTCCATTATCAATTTCTCCCCGCTTCTCTTCTCATCTCGATGGAATATTCGCTGACATTATCTGTGGCTGTCGTTGTTCAGTGCCTCAAAAACTGTATTATCACGCGGTCGCAACGATTGTCTTTTCCCTTTTGCTGTTTTGTTTCGCCTCGTCGGGGATTTCATTTTGATTTTATTTATTTATTTGTTGTCTTTGCTTTGCTGTACTGGTTTTTGTTGGTGCTTGTCTCGCATTGTTGCGCTTGGCTGTTTGCTTTTGCACTTTGCTTCGTGTTTTTGTATTGAGAGGTGTTTGCGTTTCTGTTTTTATACCCGGTACCCGTAGGGTATAAGGGTATTATAATTTAGTGCCAACCGAGAATGTACATATGTATGTAACAGGCAGAAGAAGAAATCTAAGACCCCATAGATTTAGCCACGTCCGTCAAGTCTCAGATACTATTAGACCTAGAGCTATCATTCCTATTTGTTGCACGCAGGTCAAGTCATAAATTGTCTAAGCATGCTGAACTTCAACAAAATTTACATTTGTCTTGGCAGCACCAATGGGTGTTGCTCAAAATGCCCCTAGATTCATTTGTTTAATTAATTTAAGTTTTTCATACACTTGACATTACAAAGACAAAGTAAATTAGCCGTATCCGTGTGCCTTTTAATTTCACTCACAAAGTTTTTTGTGCCGGGGATCTCACAGTCGAGCACACTCGATTGTAACTTTCATACTTGATATTTTTTAGTTTCTTTCCTCGCTCTTTCTATCTTTATGTCTCTCTGTTCGCCGTCGTGCTCACCTTTCGGTGTTTCTTGTTAGTCACTCTTTGGCAACGGACTCGAACGTTAGCGAACGGCGCCGCGCGTTTTTAATCGTCGATCCCACTAAACAATACACGCCCCTTTTGCACCCACGCCTCTGGAATTATCATAAGCGAGTGCTTTCGGTGTGTGTCTGGCTGAGTGCGAGTGAGTGCTTCACTGTGTGTGAGTGTGAGTGGAGGTCTTAACGGTAAACGGGCTGGAAAAGTGGAGCGATAATAAAGAAAAGAAACAACAGTTGAGAATCGGAATATAATGCGTGACATGTGTTAACCCCCAACAAGGTAAAGTGTTGGTGTTGCCAGGGGCGGACTGAACAAAATAACTGGGGGTTTTTAAGTTTAGTTTAGTTTAGTCATCTGAAAAATAGGTTGCATAATTGTTTATAAATTAACTTTAAAATTTTGCATAAAATTTGCAAAACATATTGTCATAAATTTCCCATAATAATTAGGGGACCTTAACCCCGAAAAAATTCCCCAAAAACCCCCTACTGCTTGGGTATTGTTGTTTGTGTCGTCAATCACAAGAGGGCATCAATCAAATACTGACTCTGAAACTGAGACATACAAAGAAGAGTCAGCTAAAGAGACAACGCGAGAGAGATAGAGAGACACGAAGAACTTTCACAAACACACACGTCGACTTTGCTTTGTTTTTACAGTCAAACTTCTATAACTCGATGGATCCGTATTATTAAATTTTTTATGTGAACTGCAGTTTAAGTTTAATGTAAAAAATGCACGGCTAAATATGCCAAAATAGGAGTTCCTATTGCTAAAAACTTGTCGAAAAGTAATCAAAGAAATATATAGGGTTTTTTTTTAAGTCGCAACATTTTGTAGCATACTTTTTAAATACAGTTTAAATTGATTTTTAACTCTATAGCGATTTCTATTGCAAGACTGACATATGTAAAGGAAACATGCTTAAAAGAGTTGTTAAAAGTGTCCAAGTTGATCGAAGTTGGACTGTTTCCCTCTCGCGCAGTCTGCTGAATATCATTTTGCGGCTCGACTCGCTTCACATTTACAACTTCCGCTACTGGTGTCACCCTTTCCCCCCATCACTTATTTTTTCTTTGTCAACTCGATGGCCGCATTTCGAAAATTTAAAACTTCGCGCTGTCGAAATCGCATGCATACGAAAATGAATACGAGCGGCGAATAAATAAAATAAAGCGAGTAGGCTTAATTTCATGTGTACATATTTACACACAATTTACATTTCGGACGGTTTCGGGGCTTGAGTTTGGGTTTTCGCTTTCGCAATTGTTTTGTGTGCTTTTGCCCAGTGTCTGTGAGCTTATCCGCGCCGTGAAAACCAACCCCCCTTTCGATGACCTCCCCCGCTCGAATCGCTTGCACAGCTGTTCGGCTCAAGCCTCTATGATTGAAAGCAGCTGTTGTTGCTCGGCGAAAAATTGGGTCAAACTGTTGCTGCTGCTGTTGCTTAGTGTTGCCGTGTTGCCGCTGCTGTTGCCACTGGCAGAAAACCAACCAAACTTGTCTGTTGTTGGCCAACAACAAAGCATAAGCAGCAGCAAAAAATAGCAGCCCGATATCAAGCTCAGATTGCGATCAGCAGTAAAAAACGATTGACAAGCGGTTTACGGTTCTGTTGGCCAAGTTTAGAGATGGAGAGACAGACACTCGGCGGCCAAAGAGAACAGTGAACAGAAGCCGGCAGAAGAGTAATCGCCTTGATTGGTGTTGGTTCCCACCAAGACTACTAATTTATTCTCAAACGAAGGAAATAGATTGCTAAGAAAATGTGGTTGGATATTAAACATTAATTTAATTATTTGTAAAATATCTCGAAAAATAATCCTATATTTGTGAAAAGCATAGTGCAATATTGCAAAGTATTTAAACAAAAATATAGTAAATTAAATATAATCGGAATGGAAACCAGTTTAAATTGGCCTTGATTTGTAATCACTAATTGAGTATATCTTTCCGACTTAATAGATCATCTTATTCTAATAATGTCACAACTTAGCTTAGTATACCACTTTGAATTAGCATATTCAATATTATGTTATTAAGTAATAAAAGTTTAAAGTTGAAGCTCATGAGAAGTATTTATCCAACCTTAGCATCGGTCGTTAAAACTTACTTATCGTAATAATAAGTTGTATGACTAATTTATCTTCTTGGTAAACTTGACCACTTCAAAAGAGATGGATGGGATAATGATTTTGAATACTAAAAACCCCAGTATACATAGTCACTTAACATTTTCAGCTTGTTCAACATTGGCAAGTATTATCTCATATTGTTTAAACTTTAAACGAATCTCAAAAGTAAAGCTAAGCTCAAAGTTCAAGCTCAGTTTTGTCATTTGGCGACTAAACACATATCGTAATGAACAAAATCTCCCATTAAGTCATTTAACAATTCAATTCACTGTGCTGTATTGAACTTAATCAGTTGCTAAATATATACCATTGTTCTGTAATAGTTGCTCAGCTTGCTGTAAATTAATTGCTTTTTGCTGCTCTAATCAGTAATTAAATTAAGTGATTGGCCAAGTGATGCAACTGTTTCCAAAGCTATTACATGAACTTTCGTAATCTAAAGCTTTGAAATATGGTTTGATTTTTAAGTTAAATCTTAAAAGCAATTTTTTTTTTTTTGCCTTATTTTTTATTTAACATTTTTCCGTTGTTACTTGCTACAGCTATTCAATTCCTTGGTTTATGGGCTTGTGTCTAGTAATTTTTAGGTAGAGCTGTCAAAACCCTCCTATCTTCACATTAATAATGTGCTATAACCGGCAATCGTTCGTCGTCTTGCATTTGTCCATATCGTTTTCTTGTGATCCCCAACTGGAAATATGTACACAATATTTTGGGGGGCCGATCAATATATGTTTGTTCGTCGAGTTACAGTCGTTGCGTGTACTATATAGAGGTGTTCGCCTCTATGTACGATTATATAGTAGAGATACACCCGCGTGGTGCTTGTTGGTGCTTGACTGCGGTTGGGCTGATAATGAAGCCAAAGCCTTGGCTATAAATATTTTATTTATAATGTATTTACAAATGTGTGCGAGTGCGAGTGAATTATTATTACACTGACAACTTTGCATGCCATAGCGCGATGGCCACGTGTGGGCTCTGCTCCCTCCCGCCTCCCGCTAACTCTGCCGATGCGAGCTTATCAGGTGATCGTCTATAATATATACTAATAATGCCAGCCCATAATTAGATCCGCAAAAATCTCGTTTCGGCAATCACAATCAGAGTGCAATATTCTCCCCGCCGATCGTAAGGAATTATAGGGGTCATTGGAATCGAAATCGGAATCGGTATCGGAGGCCTCTCAAACTGTACTCACTCGCGGTGCTGTAAGAGAAATAAATAAACAAACAACGCGAATGGGTTTTCTTTGTTCTTGTGTCTTGCCGTTGTGCGTGTGCCTGCTTGGCTTGAAATTTACCACCTACAGTGAATATTCTAAAAAAATACAGAGTGGTTTCCTGAAAATGATTAAGATTTAAATATAATGATTAACTTCGCAAATAACCTTTTATATAATATATTAATATTAAAGTCAAGAGCAAGACCGAATAAGTGAGTAAAGCAAAACGAAAATCGAGAACCGCGCTCACTGGCTTGTGTGTGATTTGGTGATGTGTAGATTTTGCTTTTAGACCCTTAAGCGATCGGTTTTTTCCCTCTCCCAAAGCTTCTCACTTACCATCTTAGAGAATTCAGAATATAAGTTCAACAAGATCTATAATTCAAAGAAATGTAGAGGTTTCTTAGTTCGAAAGAAGTTTTGCCATACAATTATATTGGATCCAATTGATTATTAATATTTGTATAAAATCAATATGGCTTTTGTAGTATTCACTGTTACTGCAGCAAAATCAACACTGGTGCACTGATGGCCACATATTTACAGTTAATCGAGCTGGCAAGCAAGCGAGCCTCACACTACACACACACTACAGCACACCACACCACGCTACATCACACTGCGCCACACGCCCACTTTGTCTTCGCCGCTGGTCTGTCATCGTCACAGCAGCACTGTGGCGCTGGCTACACTCGCTCTCAGTCTAGCTCTTGATCTGTGCACAGTGGGATGAATAGCCAAGTCTAGCTAAAAATCAGTAATAACTTGGAAGAAGCCAAAACTCTTTCTATGAATGGAATAAAAACTAGAATAATCATTGTCATAAATTAAAATGTCTTTGTAATCATAATAAAATAATAGCAGCAAGCAGGCTAATATTAAATCAGAATGCTAACTATCTTTCATTGAAGCCTACTCGTTGGTTTTAACCTATAAGCAACCCGTAACTCCAATTAAGAGTGGAGTATATTGCTGTACTCAGTCATAATATTACTAAGATTCTGCTACATTTCACCCACTGTACTCTGTAGCCGCTCCGCAGTCGCTTTTCCCCAATCGCTGGCCCATTCCCATTCCCATTCCGATTCCGGGTGCCGTTTTCAGTTGAGAGAACGCTGCGCTGCCGCTCGGTTCGTGGTTCGTGGCTCGTGGTTTGCTCGTGGTTCGTGGCACGATCTATGGTGTGTCTCCGATCCAAACCGATCCTAACCGATCTTAACCGATCCCCCGCTTGAATATGCATTACGCTTAATGTAGAAATAGCGCGAAATAAAGACAACAAAGTGACAGTGAGCGCTACATGCGGTTAGCTGGCTATACGTAGCAAACCGCTCTGCCACATCTACATATTCGCGTTTCGTGACGTAACAGCGGACTTTTTGTTATTGTTTGGCCTGCTCCCCAAACGTGTGACTATATATACGTATAAATATAATACATATATACATTTTCATGAACGCGTTCGTGATCTTTGAAGCAAAACAAAGCCAAAGACACAAAGTAAAGCCGAAAGCCAAAGTAATTTCACCGCGAAAAAAGCAAAAGGAAAACAGTCCAATAATCATCGGTTTTCTATACATACCATTCACGCCGAACTTGATCATGTAAAGTCCGTGAATTATAGAGGCAGCCATACTTGTAGTGATTATTTTTTACCGACGTCATGCCAACAAACAAAGTTCAGTGGCTAATAATTAATGCAAATGAAAATGTAAATGCGAATGGAGTCTAAAGTGAAAACAACTACTTGGGTTCTCAGCGGTTCTAAAAGCACTGTGCCTTGGTCATGTCCAAGTAAGTTAGAAAAACACCTGTTTGTGGCTCTCAAACTGTTGCTACACAGGTAACAGGTTATCGGCCCCCTCTCTCTCTGTCTCTGTCTCTGCTCTCGCTAATTACTCTGGTGAATAAAAACAAATAAATCCAAAACGCGCACACTCACATAACATAATAATTATCATTAACATAGCCATTCAATTAAAACGTTTCGCGTTCGTTGTTCTTGTTCTTATTCTTGTGTTTGTTTTCGAATTCGAAGTCAAATAAATAAAATCGGTCTGCAAATTATTGCTTATAATGGAACGGCATCATAAACAACAACAGAAACAACAAGAATCAAAATAAAATGAATTTGTTATTTTATAAACAACATTTTGTACTTTGACAACTACTGGGTGCTCTTAATAATGAATTTATTATGTAGGACATAGATTCTTAAGGACTTCGGGATTTTCTCCTTTCAATATTTGTAGATGCTGATGAAGAATGATATTTGGGCACTCATTTGTATAGAATTCTCATTTTTATATTTTTGTGGATACTGATGAATGATCCCGCCTCTTGTACTTTAGAAAATCTTTGCGGGTTTCAGCATCGAGTCAAGTTTAAGATTTAATTTGTTAAGTTATATCAACTAAACAATAGTTCTGCACTAAGCTCTTTCTATTTCTGTTAAAAATACTGTTTAATTTTCTTGGCTCTGTTAAGTAAAGTAAGTAAGTAAGTTAAGTAAATCTTAAAGGAACCTCAGAAATGTATAAATTTAAAACCCTATACCATTTCAACACTTTTTAAATGCTCTTAATATTTAAAATACTTTTAGTAACAGCTGTTAAAATATTAGATACATAAAAGAGAAACCCGACGCTTACTTATTCGTTTATTCAAATTACAAAATGGATTATCATTTAGATAGAAAACGAAATAGAATATATAATAATATATAAACCCATGTTTTTCGCCAAAATAGTATAAGAATAAAATATAACACAAATATTTTCAAGGGTACATAATTCTCTGCAATTTGAGTTCTAGGAATTGGAATATACAATATTTATTTAAACTGCCGGAAAAGCTCCCTTTTTACTTTTTACTCTTACTTTATATTCGATCAATAAATAAATACACTTTCGACTTTCATCTCTCTCTCTCCCGAAATTGCGCGAAAAGCGAATAATACAACCTGCTCCATACAAATATAAAAAGTTTACGTACGTACGAGTATCTGTGGGGTGTATATATAGAGAATTCAAGGCCAATATCACTTGTTTTCACTTGAGGCATTGGCCCCGTACCCCGAAATTGGTGCAAAAGCAAATGTTTTGCTTTTATAATTACATTTTGTCTATATTTTTCTGTTGTTTCACTTTCGAATGGTCAAAGTCAAAGTAGTGCAATCGAATGAGAAATCAGAGTCTGCTTAGCATTGATTCAGCACTCGGATATCCGTTCAAAATTCAGAGAGCAAACGAAGCGAGGGGAGAGATACTTTAAAGCATAAGAACGTTGATTAGTCATGACGCCGCCGCTTCCGAGTTGTCTACATAGCAGGAAGGTATAGTGATTAACACCTGAGGCATATACCTGCCGAGGCCCAAAATCGGATCATATATATTTTTTGTGTGAAATGTGCGAAATGCAAATTCAAAAGACCTGACAGCCTATAGAACCGACGCCTATATAGTTCCCCTTGTTGTTTACCGCAGAAATTGCGTCTTTAACTTTGACTGGGAACCTCTCGAAAAAATACAAATACATGGAAAAAAATGAAGCGGAATTAGAAGCGGTATATGTGTTTATATATTGCGCATACTCCAAAAATGCTATGGCCTCCTCCTATCGCATCGATAACTGTGGAAAATAACAAAAAATAACAACAGAAAAAGAGAAATATAACAACACAGCGGAATAGTTCGGATGGGGTAGGCTTATCTATAGCTCGAAAGGGGCACACACCAAGCATTTCTGTTGATGTTTGTTTAATTGATTTCTAATCAATTATCATCATGTGTGTAATGCCAAGCTTCCCTCTCCCATATTCCAGATACGGCTGCTATGGATCCAATTTTCTTCTCGCCAACGAATGGTATACCGTCAGAGAGTAAACTCGCAACATATATGGTAAGTTTTCTCTTTCTTTCCCTTACAATACTCTGATTATCAGAGTCCCTCGGGTCCTCAGAGCCACCTCCCACGACCCCTTTAGACGATAACACAGTTGAGAAATAAGCTTAAAAAACTGCTGCCTGCCTTGCGCGCAAAATGTTAACAGCTGGCCAAGTATTTTTAATTATGCTTTATTTGTTTTCACTCAATTTGCCTCGAACCATTTCAATTTCAACGCCCAGCCGCACATAATATACACTTGACCGACTTTTTGATTTTATTATTTTTGGAACCACCACAAACTGCCATATAAGTCCGTATGTTGTGTGTGCACGTTAAATATCAATTTGTGTTTATGCATGGATTTTTTATTCGCTCTCAGGGGTGTGCAAAAGTACATAATATATACATATAGACTGAAAAAGCTTCTGTAGCATTATTAACAATAAAATATTCATTTGGCGGCCATTGTAATAGCTGCTGGCGCTGCATAATTGCCCTGGAAGTGTGCTAATGGCGAAATATACGGAATTATTTGCATTCTGCGTGTATTTTCCGCTCCAAATTCTTGTAAATAAATTAAATTATTCAAAGATCAGCAAAACAATTGATGCAAAGCGATGACAATGTGGCACAAAATTCCATTAAAACGATTAGGATATGCAAATTCACGTAATTTGGGGAGTTTTTATAGCCCTATGTTTGGGAGAAGAAGGTTAATTGTGTAGGGAGTTATATTTATTGATGTATTTCCAAGTAAAATAAATTATTAACATATATTTGCGGGTAATAACTACAAATAGGAACTGAAAATGAAGCTTAGCTCGTTAGAGTTATTATAAAGACCTAACTCTTATAAATGATTTAGTTATAAGAAAGCTCTATAATATCCCTAAATGTTTTTTTTTTTCTTTAGAGGATCTTTAAATAATCATTAGAAAATATTATTTTCCTACATTTGGTTTGATTTTTATAGGATCATAGATCTATTTATAATATATAGTATTCCTTTTTGTTAAAAGTCATGAAACCTTCCTGAAACCTCAATTATATACATATGTACTCCATAATATACAAATGACATTCTCAGTAAAAAATAATGTACGTGATTTATGGGATCGACCCTGCAGTGTCTGTTATTTCGAGTGTTAGTGGTCTTCGGATAAGATAGCAAATACATAGACAAAACATACACAATATCTAACTCACACTTGGAACTGAAAATACGTTTTCAACAAACCCTATTAAGTACCCCGACCCATTTTGTTTTTGCTGCTACCCCATTCATATCTATTATGCCCCATGAACTGTACTTATTATTTTCCTCAACTGAATATCTCTCTCTTGTTCTTCTATATTTTCTTTCGTATTTCTCTGACTTTCTGTGCTCCCTTAACTCCGATTACGAACTGATTTTTGGTGTCCTCCATATCTCAGAATCGACAGAATGTCGCCACACCGAGCGGTTATGGGCTGAATAACGGGTTCTCACTACTTAATTTGGATTCGCCCTTGAACAAAAAGTCTCAGGTAAAGCCGTAAATATCTGGTTGGTCTAGCCCCTTCCCCCCAACGTTCGTTCTGTCTGTGATCTGTGACATCCATCCAGAAAAATGTTATAGAATTTAATGTGTATCAGTATCATGTGCTTCAGTAGAGGTAGTACCCTCCTTCGGCAGTTTATTTAGATAACCCTTATAGTGTATATCTCAGTAGCTAGTAAAAAGTAGAAATCCTGTATTCCAAAATGTACAAAAGTGAGTTTTTTATATATGCGTGTGTGTTATATACAAATATTTTGGCAAGATAATGCGAAAGGGTACTTAAATCTATTGCTTTTAAAGGAATATCAAGCTATATTTGGCTAATTCATTCATATCATGATTAATAAGATTAATATCAATACCAATTATATCAAAAAGACATAGATTAAAGATTAATTCCCTTAAGCAAGTTCTTGCCGAGTCTAAAAATCAAAATTGAAGCTTTTAGAATTTTTATTTTTCTAAATATTTCGAATGGATCCCCCACAGGTCACGCCGCAGTCGCCCGAGTTCATTCCAACGCGCATTAACTCGTCGCCCAACTTTTACGCACCATATCACAACGCGCCCATGCAATTGAGTAATGGGCTCAATGGCGTCAATGGGTTAACAGCCGCCGCAGCAGCAGCAGCAGCCGCCGCAGCAGCCGCCGCCGCGGCCGCCTCAGTGCCCTCATCCACGTCGTCGGTGTCCGCCGCCTCCGTGACCATTAGCAAAACGGCCAACGGCGGCAACTCCATGCTAGCCCTGCAGAAGACCGCCTCCATTGCCACTGTCAGCATCGCACAACAACAACAGCAACAACAACAACAACAACAGCAGCAACAGCAATCACAGCATCCCCAGAAACAGCAGCAGCCGCCCCTGCAAGTGGGCTGTGGAGCGGTGTCGGCAGTCTCCGCCCCCATAGCGATCAGTGGCGCACCACCGAATCCCGCCGCCGCTCCCTTTGTCAGCAACATGTCCGCGCAGACGCCGCTCAAGGGTAGAGGAGCAATGCTCCGCCAGGAATCGCCCACCGCGGCCATGCTGGCCGGTGGTGGGCCCGGCGAGAAGTCGCCACCGCACGGAATGACGCCGCACGGAGCCTCGCCCATACCCACATCGCTGCCCACGAGCGTCCATCAGGTTGGCGTCTTGATTAGAATTTTGTAATCCGAAGAAGCCGTCGTACTAATAATGTTTCTAATTCATTTTACAGGAGAATGTCGGCGGCACCATCTACTTCTATCCAACTGCCAACGCACAGAACAGCCAGCCCGTTGTCAATTCCGTGGTGGTGGACACAACGCATCCCGCCCATCACGGCGTCAGTGCTGTGGCGCCAATGAGCGCCGTTGGCGGTGTTCCATCGACGCTGATGTACACGGGCCATGTATATCCTGGCCCGGCGTCCAACGTGATTACGCTGCAGCCGAAGACGCAGCTGGAGTCGGCCTTTTTCATACCAGATGAGATGCGTTCCGATATCCTTGCCCGCAACGAGATCTCCAACTTGATCATGGACGCGGCGGAGGCTGCGCAGCATGCGTTGCCAATGGAGGTGGACAACTATCATGCGCTGTATCCGCTAGAGCCGCCCGCGCAGCCGATGCATGCCAAGCTAACGCTACCCGCCAGCACGTACCGGGCCACGCACAATACGACGGGCTACAAGTACTGCCTGCGAAGGTTACACGGTGAGCACATGTCACCTGTTAATGCTAGTCCCGAGAATTTCCTTTAACTAATTTTCGTTGCTTTAATGTTAACAGGGTTCCGCCTGCAGTCGACCAAGTGCATGACGCTGGTGGAGATGTGGAAGAAGCTGCAGCACACGAATGTGGTACAATTGCGTGAGGTCTTCACGACGAAAGCATTTGGTGATAACTGTAAGTGTACGGGAAAGGTAGTTTGAGTAAGGGTTTCAGGCATCAGTTAAGTGTGTGTGTTATAAATGCTGCTCTTGGGAGTTAAGGATAATGTGTCATCGGTGAAAACCCTGACCTAAAAACAGTTTGTAAAAGTTACCTAAACTACTCAAAGTACAAGTAAGAAGGCCTGTTGAAGGCTGTGATTCAGACTAGCCAATGTTAAATTAGCTAATCAAAGAAAAATAATCAAAAATATCATAAAACATGGTTTCTTTGCTTCTCCAAATCGATTACGATTGCTGCCGCACCTGTTTCCTATTTTTGGCATTGAAGCACGACGTTGGCAATCTTAAGTAGGCATTATCATGGAAATAATTATCAACAGATCCTAAAATAAGTAACTGATAACTTAAACTGAGTTCCTTAAAAGTGAGACACTTTTCCGGGATAAACATAACCTTATAACCAAGTCAATAATGCTTAATCTCCGCACCTACAGCTTTAGTATTAGTGTACGACTATTATCCCGGCTCACAAACATTGCTGGCCAAATACTTTACACCGGCGCCAGAGACCAACGGTTACACTGATCCATTCCAAGGCGAGGCACGCCCCTTCAGGTGGGTTTTTCACTCAACCATACATACACCAGATCCTTTAATAATAACTGTCTCCTCCTTTTCTCGCAGTCATAAGAGTAACATGCAGCGAACCAGCAATGGGCCTTTGCTGCCGGAGGCCACCATTTGGTCGATCATTATGCAGCTAACCGCCGGCCTGAGAGCCATCCATCAGGCGGGTCTTGCTTGCAAGTAAGTGGTTGAAGTGGCCTTGGACCTTGAACTTCTAGTTATATTACTATATTCCTCCTCTTTCAGGGTTCTGGATCCCACAAAGATCATAGTGACGGGCAAGCGTGTGCGGTTTAGCTCCTGCTGTATCTCGGACATTACGCAATTCGATCCGAATGCGGCCAATCCTTTGGCCTTGGTCAATATGCATCAGCAGGTAATGAATATATTTATTTGCTTTATTTCCACATGGTTATTAATCGTTTTTTGTGCACTCATCTAGGACGATCTAACTGCTTTGGGTCGCTTAGTATTAGCTCTGGCCTGCCGCTGCCTCCAATCCGTGCAACGCGATAACGTCCAGTCGAGCATAGACATGGTCACGCGAAACTACTCCACCGATCTGCGTAACTTTATAGTGTAAGCTAGCAGCCTTTTCTGTATTAAATACTATGAGATAATATTAATTATTTGTAATCCCTTTAGTTACCTCTTTACCACGAATAACCGTCGTTCGGTGACCGATCTAATGCCAATGATTGGTGCCCGCTTCTATACGCAACTGGATGCGCTCCAGAGTCAGATCGATGTGCAGGAGGACGAGCTGGCCAAGGAGATGGAGAACGGGCGGCTGTATCGCATTTTGGTCAAACTAAATAGCATAAATGAGCGACCCGAGTAAGTCAATGCAACAAAAAAAGGAAATCTCTTAGGAGAAGAGGAGATTTAAGACATTGAATAGTTTCTCACTAACTCAATAGGCTAATCAGGTCCTAGGCAAGGCTCGAAAATAACAGATAACCGATTAAGGTTGTTCCAAATTGTAAATAAAATGTGCCCAATGTGCCATCGCTCTACCGAATCGCTCTCTATAAGTTGAAATTTATTATTGAATGAGCGTAGAAAGAAAAGCTCAACTGAGGACACTCAAACGAAGGAAGTTTCTGTTATTTACGAGCTCTGCTTTTTCTCCAAATTACATTACCAGCTTTTTTTTAATATATTTAATTTACCCACAGCTTCAATTTGGACTGCACTTGGTCCGAGACTGGTGATAGATACATGTTGAAATTATTCCGTGATTATTTATTCCATTCCGTCACTGAGGATGGCCGGCCCTGGCTAGATCACGCACATATTGTCCAGTGCCTCAACAAGCTGGATGCTGGCTCCATAGAGCGCGTAAGTAAAGTCGGAATATGTCGGAATTGCCTCTGCCTTTGCTGATACCTCCCAAAGCCAAAATATAATAACCTCCTAATTGCAGGTGCAACTAATGTCACGCGACGAGCAATCGGTACTCATTGTCTCCTATGCTGAACTCAAGAATTGTCTGGAGAACGCCTTCTCCGAACTGATGTCAAGTGCGGCCAACTGAGAGAGCACCTCCTCAATCATCTCGGAAAGCAGGAAACTAGAAACACGCGCAGCTCACTTAGCCACCACCTCCACCTACGCCACCAACGCACGACCACAGAGAGCGACTACGATTAAAAGAAAAACGGATTAGCGATTAAGCGAAACATTCATAACGACTAAGAAGACATTTGAGAACCATTAAACAAGAGTAAAATACGAAAACTGTATATTGTTAAGCCCAAAAAACCGAAAAAGAAACGTAAAACAAAAGCAAAACAAAAAAAATGATGAAAAACTGATATCCAATGTTAATGTTAGATCTTAACTACATTTTAGGCATTTAAAAGCGATACAAAAAGAAGCAACAAGCATAAAATAAACCAGCAACAACAAAAGCAACTCAAAAACAACAACAAAAACCAACTTTTTGAAAACGAAATCTCTCCAAAAACAGAAGAAAAAAAAAGAAACATAAAAACGTGTGAAAATACAAAAAAATGCAACCAATACAAAAAAGAAAAGCGAAAAACAAAAACTTAAAAGCAAAAAAATTTGAAAAAATCTGTTAAAAATAAGGAAAACGAAAAAAAAAACGCATAAAAAATGGCAAAAAGAAATCACATGGATCTATTTTTTACAGAGCTAAGAGAGAAAGAGAAAGAGAGAGAGGATGAAAGTATTTATAAAATATGTATTAAAAAATCGAAAAGAAAAAAATTGTAAAATTTTGCAAACCAACAATAAATAAGTGTAATAACTGTAATGACAAAACAAGTGCAACGCAGTGGCAGCAAAATCGTTGAGCAAACAACAAAAAAAGATCTATAAATCCAAGTGCAGATGTAGATGGATAAGGACTAATAAGGATTATGTAAGAAAGTGAACAAGGAACCACATCAAATGTTTATAAAGCATGTCGTGACAATGATCGCCTGCCTCTCTTCTCCCCCACAAAAAAAAATGGCAAAAAGAAGAAATGAAACGAAGAAATGGAAGGAAGAAAGCCGAGAAAAGCAAAGGAAGGTGGACGCAGACGAGAACAGCAACAACCGAGAAACGTTTTTTATTTTTCAACTGTGTATTTTTTATAGCAAAATATTTTAAAAACGAAACGAAAACAAACAAATTTTCTAAATACAATTTAAAAAGTTTACAAAGAAACCAAAAAAACGAAATACGAAATGAGAAAAATGTGAAACTATGTATTTGTAAAGAGAAAACAAAAGTAAAATGTTGGTTCATGGAACACACGATGATGCAAGGCGACGTACGACGCAGAGCAGCGCGACTCTAGAAGGTAGCTCAACCGCTAAAGCAACTAAAAAACGTCTGGGCCATAGCGTGATATGTACATATACATCCATTTTTGAGAGTCTTCGGCGCACACACACCATGCCATGCCATGCATTCTGCATATTCGAAATATTTTGTGTTGGTCCATGTTATATAGGCATACATAGTATACAGAATGTGTAGTATTTATTGCCAAGCACGCGCTGAAACATCCGAGTACAATATTTTGCTAAGAAAAAGTCTGTCTCTATAGTTGTAAACTAAACACTCCTCAAGTCCCTGCAACTTCCACATCTTCCGCAACTCAAAGCTATACATGTGTCCTAATCCAATCCGGAAGTCGCGTTGCGCCTGCGCGGCTGCTGCATATCACCCAGTCGAAATCAAACGTAAGAATGATGAGAATTACTAAAAAGGCTTCAACTACTCCGCACCTCCACCAATTCACATGAAATGAAACCGCAGAAGAAGATCTTTTTAATACATATTAAGTACAACTTGATTTCAAGACTCTTGGCATGATTGATATAATATTTTGTTGCTACCAATGATGGGAAACAGAAACAAGGCAGAGGGAAACGAACGAAATCTTAAGGATCAAATTTATATAAAGTCCACTCACTCATTATAATTATTTCTCTCTAAGCAAAACAGTTTCCAGTTTTTGGCAATTCTATCCTAAGTGTTATTTAAATCAGAAGTAGCTAATGATGCTGTGTGGTTCGTTTACCAGCTTTTAGTGTGATTTTTGATAATTTTGTACTTGTTGAGTTGCTCCTCGAGTTAATCAGATTATTTTACATACTCCAAAATTTTGCAAGATTTTTCTTGATTTGTTTTTTACACCTTGTATGTACTTTTGTTTCTCTCTCCGTTTTTGTCAAGATAACTACTGCGTACTTTATTTTTAAATTATTGTGTACATCAACGTAAGACTAATTATTTAATTGAAAAACGAAAAACGAGTAAAAATAAAACCACAAAATGTAAAAAAAAAACAAACAACTTTTTGAGAAAACCAATAAAAAAATCATAAAATTTTTAAAAGCCATGTTTTCTTAAGTTATTGCTGGGGGTTATTGGCAAGAAGTATATGAAGTCTATGAAGAACTCTTCTAGCTTCAAAATTTGTAGAAACATTTTAGGAAACATTTCAGAACATTTTAGGAGATTAATTAATGATCCAAATGATAATGAGCTTATGATTATATACATATGTTAATAATATATGTAAAGGGGTATCATTAAGAATTTTTCTTAAAACTCCATGAACTTACTCTAAGATAACGTCTTAAATTAACCAACATTTTCTTTGTCAGCTTTGATCTTAGAATTCCATTAAAAATAAGACTGAATGTCTTAAAAATTTCTTACAAGTACAAAAGCTCCTAAAAATTACATTTACATATTAGATGTATTTTTAAAATAATTTTAGTAAAAAAGGCATATTATTTGAGATAAATAATAAATTCTCAAACTGCGAAATTCTACTCTGTGATAACTACGTAAGTCTAGGAATCTTGTCACTTTTAATAAAAAGGTTCTATTATAATCGAGACTGAGGGATTTAATAAAACCAATATAAGAATTAAAAGTGATAAGCCATAAGGTTATAAAGTTAGTTAGAATTGTGTAACCTTTTTCCTAATTTACCAGTACATTTAAATGCAAAGCCGTTTATCTAAGCGATCGCAAAGGCAGGACTGTCAGAGGTATATACATATGTATGTATGTATATAATATAAATAAATTATAAACAAGAGCTGCTTGCAGCAATACCCCTCGATGCCGGCTTTCAAAACAAAACAACAAATTCGAGAGCATGCGCACTCGAGACGCTCAGAGAAACTCTCATAACCGAGGGTGACTTTCACATTGAGCACCCAAAAGAGTGCAACAGTTTTCGACGTCGCTAGCCCGAGTCAACGTGCGTACAATTCGCAACTGGTTCTGGCGGCGGCGGCATGGAGTAGCTGAGCAAAACAGTGGTGAAATCACTCTGGCTTCTCTTCAGTTGTCGAATAAATCTTTCGCCTTTTACTAAAGATTTCCGTGGAGAGGAGCACTCTAATGAGTCTAAAATAATTTTTAGTAGTGCCCTGTCGCAAGACTGGGGCCATTTGAAATAAATATGAACATTAACATTGCAGACATTGAGTTTTGTAGAGCAATAACAACCCTCTCGTTGCAAGAGGTCTTTAACATAATAAGCCACTCTCCTTGTTTTTTATGTTTTTATTTTAACTACGTAATTACAACTCTATAATACAAATTTTATTGTTAAAACTTGAATGTACAAATTTTCACTGTGTGCCAGAGGTGTTTGTTTTGAGTTTCAGAAAGATAGGAAAAGTTATGTGAGGGGACAAAGTAAAGTTTAAAAGCGGCAGAAAGCTTCGTTCTTTTTTAGGGCTTCTGAGTTCAGCGGAAACTGTTTAGCTTGCTTTTTTTAGACAAAATTTAGATAGTGATTTTTAGGGCCGATCTGGTTTTGGTTGGTTATTGGTTTCTTATGATTATCACAGTTTGCTATACGGAAGTTTCGATCGCTTTCCATATAAACCATATAGAACGGGGAGGAGAGTGCAAAAGTTAGTTGTGGGAGCCTAGAAGAAAGTTCTGGTTCTGGTTTCGGGTTTTAGGTTTTCGGTTTTCTTTGTTTCTTGTGCGAATTTGTAACTAAGACATAAAAACTACTTACAAAACTAAGTTAGACCTAAAATTAGTGTACAAAAAATTCAGACGAAATTTAGCAACGTTTTCTTCGAGTATTTTTCGTTAGTTCGGGGCTGGGGACGGCGGCAGCAAAAGATTGTCTCGTGGCAGTTTCGCGTTTACAACTAAATCTAGGGCATCGCTTTCATAATATTAACAATATTAACATCCTTCCTTCCAGGGGATCTCTTAGGCCGGCGCCTCCGTCGGCGCGTGGCATCCCTCGACGTTCTCGGGCCAATCGCAGACGTTCTCCTGGGGATTGAAGACCAGGTTGGCGGGGCAGGGCATGTGGTGCTTGCGCTCGCCCTCGCACATGTAGTAGTGGGTGCAGTCGGCCCAGTCCTTGTGGTAGCTGATGTGTCCGTCCTCCTCGGCGCAGGTCACCTCGTGGGCTATTTAATTATTTATTTATTATTAATATTTCAAATATTATTCTATGATTGTTAACACTCACGATCCTTGGTGGTGTAGGCTCCTCGTGGGCCGTGGGACTCATAGGGTCCATCGTACTCCAGGTCCACCTTGTAGTCCTTCAGCTCCTCGCTCAAAGCGTTCAGCAGGGGGTACTTGCCACTGCCGCAGCGGCCGGAGAAGTCGTCCATGTCAATGGACCACACCATGATGCCACCGAAGCCCTGCTCCTTCAGCCATTCGGTCTGTAAAATGGGATTTAAGTAATTACTCAATGATTGTTAATATATTCCCAGACTCACCTTGGTCTTCAGGGAGCGCTCATCGTCGAAGCCCACCCACTGGTTGCCGCGGTAGGCGAAGGGCACCTGCTGCTCCGAGTCCCAGACGAGCGTGGTATTGTCCGCCGCCAGGAAGGAGCACACCTCGTAGTAGCTAAGGAATCCAGCCTCGTTGGTGAACTTGCCAGCCTTGCCGCCGCCGGACGAGGGTGAGCCAATGTCGAACTGCGTGTCGTTGACCAGCTCGAAGCTGCGGCCATAGGTGGGCATGCCGATGAGGAGCTTCTCCTTGGGAGCACCCTGCTTCACCCACTCCCGGGCACTGTAGTCAACGGTCAGTTTCTTCTGGTAACCCGTGGCCGACTCCAAAGCGAACAGGGGGGAATTGTGGCCCACGGTGCGCTCCCACTGGCCGTGGAAGTCGTAGGTCATCACATTGATGAAGTCCAGGTACTTGGAGATCTCCGGCACATCGTAGCCGGCGGCGATGGCCTCGAAGGAGGCGGGCACGGCGGCGGTAAGCAGAAGTCGTGGCAGGCCCGAGGACTTGGCCTCGCCCTCAAAGGCCACACGCAGCTCCTTTAGCAGACTGACGTAGGCCACACGATCCTCGGCGCCACGCGGATACTCCCAGTCAACGTCCAAGCCATTGAACTTGTAGTCACGCAGGAAGTCGATGGCCTCGTAGACGAACTGGTTCATGCGGAACACATTGGAGGTGAGCTCCTTGAAGGGCGTGGAGCCAAAGGCCCAGCCGCCGATGGCCAGCAGGATCTGCAGATCCGGATTGGCATCCCTCAGGGCAATCACACTCTCGTAGTTCTCCGGATCGTCATCGGTGGCTTCGGTGAGCTTGTAGTCCTGCAGCGTGGCAAAGGCATACACGATGTGGGTGCAGAGCTTGGGATCGATGTTCTCCGGCTGGAACTTGCCAGCTCCCGGACGCTTGGCGGACCAGCTGGTCAGGTAACAGAACACCTGGGCGGGACGAGCTAAGGGTATAAGGATTAATTAGAGATTGGGTCTCTAGGGGATGGGAGGTGTGTATCAACTCACTGTTCGTATCGACAGCATTGGCTCCGGACTTGATGCGCTGCTTCTTGAGGATTTGAGGCTTGCGTACCTTGTTCAGGACCTCATCCACCGAGATCTTGATGGGTTCGGGTTTCTGCAATTGGAAGTAAGGGGAATAATAAATAGTTTGTTACTTAGGAAGGGTAGTTAATATATTACCTCTTCGATATCCTCGAAGGTAGCCGCAATGGCGGTCCAGTTGACATCCTTAGCCTCCTTGCCGCGTGAGATGCCCAACAGCTCCTCCCGCATGGCTCCAATCAGCGGATACTTGACATTGCCGCCGCACACCTCGCCCTTGAAGTCGTCCATGTCAATGGTCCAGACCATGGCGCCTCCGAATCCATTCGACTTGATCCAGTGCATCTTGTTCCGGATGGCGCGCTCATCGTCGAAGCCCACCCACTGATCGCCGTCCACCAGATAGGGCACCTTCATCTCGTCATCCCAGACGTAGACGGCGCCGTTGAGCAGCATCTCGCAGATCTCGTAGTAGGCCAGGAAGCCGCTCTCCTTGGTGTAGACACCCTCGCGTCCACCGCCCGAGGCGGGGGCATTGGGACCATGCTTATCCGTGTTGGCCAACGTGAAGGAGCGTCCGTAGGTGGGCATGCCAATGACTAGCTTCTCCTTGGGAGCACCCAGCTTGACCCACAGACTGGCCGCATTGTCCACGGACAGCTGCTTGCGCCACTCGGAGTCGGTCGAGGGAGCATACAGCGGGGCATTGTGGCCCGTTTCGCGCTCCCACTTGCCGTGGAAGTCGTAGGCCATCAGGTTGATGAAGTCCAGGTAACTGGCTATAGCCGGGACATCGTAGCCGCCACGGACATTGTCGGGACCCACGGGCACGGCGGCGGAGAGCAGGAGACGGGGCTTCTTCAGTTCCTGGGCCTCGGCCTCGAAGGCCTCGCGCAGCTCCTTCAGCAGCAGGACAAAGTTCTTCTTGTCATCGGAACCCTTGGGGTATTCCCAGTCCATGTCCAGGCCATCGAAGCCGCGCTTGCGGAGGAAGGGAATGGCCGAGTACACGAAGGTCTGGCGGGTGTAGCGCGTGGCGGACATATCCTTGAACTTCTGGGTGCCAAAGGACCAGCCGCCCAAAGCCAAAAGGATCTGAAAATTGGGGAAATAGGATTTGAATCTGGATATCTTGGATATTTTTTTGAGGTTACTCACCTTCAGTTTGGGATTGGCCTTGCGCAGATTCATCATACGTTCGTAGAGTCCCGGAGTAGTGTCCTTCGTCTCATCGTTGGACTCGTAGGAGCTCAGCTTGTTCTTCTTCAGCCAGCCAAAGGCAAAGATAATATGGGTGCAGAGATCGGCCGGTATGTCTTCCGGCACGAACTTGCCGATCTTGACGCGATACTGCGACCAGTTGGTGTAATAGCACACGATCTTGGGCGTGCCATCGTCCACCTTGGTCTTCTTGCCCTTCAGCGACGAGCCGCTGGCCACCAGAGCTGCTCCTCCAGCCGCCGCCGCTCCTGCTGCTCCGGCAGCTGCTCCTCCAAGTTTCGCCTTGGAGCGGAGACGGGTGCGCCGGACACTGGTGGTGGTGGCGGCTGTGATCTGATCGCTGCGCTTCTCCGCCGCCGGAGCGGGAGCCTCAGTGGACTTCTTCGAGTCGATGAGGTTGCTCCGCGACGAGCTGACCGACGTTGTGGGACGTCGCAGGCGTCGACGTGTCTTAGCTGAAATGAAATTATCGTTATTTAATTGTTAAGGCTTTATATTGTGACTATAAAGGATTAAGAGAAGGACTTTCCCAATAAGAGAATTCCGTTTATTCGAATTCTAAATTAATTTAAATAGACAAAAAGTCAAAGACAAAGTTGAGAAAAAGTTTACTTGCTAACATATCTCTTCCTATTTAATTTGCCTTAATTCTTGATATAAATAAATAAACTATTGTAAATCATCTGTTAGCTGTTAGTTACTTAGCCTTTTCATTGCTTACAGCCTGTGCTACCTAGCCCCCCTTTCGTTTCGAGAAATTCGCCCACATCTGAGCCACAAAAGTGATTAAGACTTGACCTTGCCCAGGTTGCACAATCCCAGGCCCATGGAGACAGCTCCAGTACAGTAGCTGGCACCTGAGTGCTGCTTGTGTGCACCTGTCAGCCGTCAGCCGTCTCCGCCAGTGCGGCAATGTGTGGTAATGACGGGTTGCTGCTGCTGTCGCAATCTCGATCTCAATCGGCGTTCGTGGTGGCAATTTCGATGGATTGTCAACCACTTGCGATCGCCGAGTGTCGATAATTTCGAATTAATGTTCGAAATACATTTTGATTCCGCCGAAAACTCTGGCCAGGTCGTGACGCGGAGATTTACTCGGATCTCCCTGCATCCCCAGTAATTAAGATATCGAACGTAGATACTACTCTTGGGCTAAGGCAAAGCAAGCATACATTTGTAATTATTAATGGTATACAGTTGCTTGGCCCACACCGGTTTCGTTTGTTAATTNATTACAAGTGCTGAAGTGGCGGTGATAGTGACAGATAACCACTACAATTGGTTACAATATAAGAAAAGGCAATAGCAAGAGCAACAGCAACATCAATAGTTTATCAACTTCCGCCCACTGGCACGACAGAGAAGAAATATACGACTAAAGAAGGGACTAAAAATAGACAAAGATAGACATTATCCCTCGCCTACGCCCAAAGATCGAGTGGCTGGTCGTGCTTGTTGGATAAATTCTGGCTTCTTATATAAGTGGGGATATAGCTCAGTGGTAGAGCATTCGACTGCAGATCGAGAGGTCCCCGGTTCAAACCCGGGTGTCCCCTTGGTAAACCTTTTTGTTACTCCTTTTTCTTTACACTCTTTTAATACACTTTAATTCATAAATTTACTTACTCTGGGCACTGTCTGTGGCGGGCGAGAGCAAGACAATCAGCAGGCATATCACAAAGGCGATTCGCAGCAACCGCGGTGGAAACTGGAGGAAGAGAAGAAACAACAAGTAATTAATCACACGGGCTTGTGCTTTGATGTACGATTAATAATCTGTGATTTATATGTGAGGGGGCATGTCGACTTTCGACAAATTACGTGGCACTTGTTGCCGCCGCCCCAACGTAACTGGGCCAGAGGGAAGGTCATTCGCACACCGAACACATCACTTGGCACAAGTGATTCCGGGGGTCACTTCCCTTTGGCGCCCACGGAATCCGAGCACGTCGCATCGCCGCATCGCCGACATTGACCCAGTTCCTCACCGACCTGATCCGAGCCGATTGCTCGGCCAACTAATTAACAATTAGCCCGCTGCTGCCCATAATTATTCAACTCGACTGTCACAAGCTATGCGCCTGTGCCGGCCCCCCATTGTTTATTGTTCATTGTCTTCGGGGGGCAGAGGCAGCGCTCATAAAGCTGTTAAAATTTCGGTCTGACATCTTCAGTTGCACTTTGGACGCTTATTAGCAGTTTTGTGAAGAGTCACTCGACTTTGAAAGGCAGTCCGGGCCAGGCTGACCTCCAGACCCATTCACCCGGGTTCTCCAAAGTGACGGGAAGAGGCTGGCCTTTTTTCGAATTTATATATAAATGTATGAACTCTTTTTTGGTAAGAGATACATTCCAAGAAAATGCATTAACAATTAACAAAGATAATAATTAAACATTAGCATTCAAAGTCCTATATTTAGGGTCCCTTAGAAAGAGATATTAATAATAGAGATCACTCGTAAAAGCACATTTTTACAAGCCTATTTACTAATATATTTAAGCCATTTAAACTTAGATTTATTTTGGATTAGTGAAAGTGTGCAAACTTTACAGAGATCAAATAAAAAACTATCATTAAAACCTGTTTTCTTGAATAATTAATGTGCTAACTTAATAATGTTAGGAAACTATGAAAATTAATACCCAAAATGGTTTATTTAAAGCACAGCGAATTAAGAACTGCCATTATGATTTCCTGCTTAAAAAAACAAAACATAAATAGCTCTAGGAAAGAACCATTAATTATAAATGGCGAGTTTGTCTTTGACCTAAACATTAGCAAAGATAAATCTAACGACTCGCTAATTAAATGCAACGTGCTGACAGTATCTTCACGTAACTCTGAACAATCTGTATAAATATCATATAAATTTTATAGTTTCGGCAAAGAGAAGAGAACAATAAATTGCCATTAACCCTATTAAATCTATCAAGTTCATAGAGAATGCTGTTTTATACTTTATTAATCTATACATTACTTTATTAATATATAGTCTTATTTTTAAACCTTTTATCTTTACCTACACAAATACCAAAAATTATGTGTGCCTTTCACATGGCTTTTGTTTATGTTTATTTGTATGTTTTTTGGCAAATAACCTCGCCTTGTTTCTAGCCATATTATTAGAGGCTCTCTGGAGCCATTAGCCGTTCACCTGCTTGGTCATTCCGCGGGCATCTCCATTAAGAACACCTTACCCAATGCCGGGGTTATGCAAATTGAGCCGCCGGCCCTCGAGCAAACAGTTAGCCAATGGAGAGGAGAGAAATGGCCAGAATTGGCACAGGCATGAGTTGATTGTTAAGTTCCAAGACTTACAGTTAGAAAGCTGGGCTCGGATCTCTATAAGCCGCAAGGTATCGCTCAAGGTCGAGTCACTAACTCGAACCGAAAAAGGTTGACTAATTTATGGTCACATCCCCCCATTAATCGCCGCGTCCGTGTCGTTCTCTGGGGATCGCGATTTCCTTAGATCTCTCGATCGCTCGAAAAAAGTGAAACTGGTTTCGGCTTAAATATTTTGGGCTATTTATTTAAATTCATTTACGGCTGCATAAATTACCAAGAGTCTCTCAAAGCCAAGCCAAGCAAAGTATCAAACGCAAAAGGTTCCTTATCGCGTGTGGCCAGTTAGCCGAAGCTGCCGTGGGGACGGCGACTGTTTGGGGCTTGGACGCGGACTCGTACTGGACCAACTGGTTTGCTCTCGCTTTGGATCTTTGGCTATGGAACTGGGCGCGGAAATAAACATGAACGGAATGACCGTAAAGAGAAACCCAACCGGGCTTGGGCTCGGACTCAGACTCGGGCTCGGCTCTCAAATGCCTTTCATTTTCCTTGTGCGAAAGCGAAAATTCCCCCCAGAATACCACTCTTTCTGTTTCTTTTTTATATTATTATTTCTTTTTTCTTTTTGGAATTCAGCAAATCATCTTTCAATACGATTCTTGCGTAAAATGTGTGTTTCTCGCTGTCCATTTCGGGCAGTTGTCCAAGTCGCATTGCCTAGTCTGCCACAAATGTCCATTGTGTGTTTGTTTTGTCTGACTCCAGCCTGTGTGTTGGTATCATTAGCTGGAGTCCATGTTGTCTAACGGCTCGCTGGAGCAAAGCCAAGTTGCTGCAGCTTTACACGGGGCAAAAATGGAGCTTCAGCTTCATATTATGGGGTTATGACACTAAATTAAGGCTTTTATTCTTAAATGTGAACAGGGTTTTACTTATTAAAAATACTCAAAATCTTTAAGTACTATAGAGTTCACAGAAGAAATTCTATGCCAAATAGTAAATTAAATAAATATATTTATCGTACACCACATACATTATTATATAAATATTAAGCAAACCTCTTTGAATGTAAACCACAATGTAGTGTCATATCACCATTAGCAGATTGATTCACTTAAAATCTCATGATATACAATAGAACAGAGGTCTTAAGAAAGAGTCAAAGTTTTCTAGATTTCAAAATCAGTTTTATCCTCAATTTATTTGAAAAACTTTGCACCTAAAATGAAAATGTAGTTCCAAAATAAAAAAAATGGTATCTATCAATTTTATATAGAGAAATGCTGCTTCATAATATTGCAAAATAAACATATTTTTAATTTAAATATATAATTTATATATATAATATATAAATATAATATTTAATTTTAGCGTGTAGTTCCTCGCCCAGCTATCTCTTCTTTCTTGGCCCGAAGTCGTGTGTGTACGTTTGGTTTTTGTGTCTGACTCTGGTTACGACAGCACCAAATAAAAGTCAATAAATAATAGAAAGGGAGAGGGGGAGTACGGGGTGCCGGCACTGGCTACAAGGAGAGACAAGCCAACTGCATTCCAGCAGCATGATTGGATTTGTTCAATTGTCTTGCGCAAAAAGGAGAAGGAAAAAGAAACAGCAACAAGTCCACATGGAAAATCAAAGAAAATTGTATTTCCTTCGGAGCAAAAGGATTCGACGTCGGGCATACTCTGACTTGTATAGTTCTTACCAAAGATTAACTTTAAAAAGCTATGATACGATGTTAATGCTTTCATTAATGCAAATATTTATAACTACGTATATAGAGTATAAACTTTATCTATACATCTTTTAAAATCCTTTAAAAATATCATATTACTTTCTATCTATAATTCTCTGTATGTAAATGGTCGCATATACCCACTAACTGTGAGGGTATATGAAAATATGAGTCGATTTGTGTGATTGTTGGATTTCACTTGCACGAAAGCGCAGAAAGCGCAAAAATCGCAATTCATTTGCGTAAATTTTTTCTGGCTTTTGTTGCCTTTTAATGGTGGCTGGGGCCCGTGCTCCCTCAATATATATTTTCAACAGGCGCGACAAATTGCGCAAAATGTTGCATTAATCATGCGCCGCCGCCGAGGCAATGCAGCATGGTCGCGGCACGTTCGTCGCCTAAGTCTTTCGTTTTTGGAAGATGCAGTTTGGCGCTTGTCCGCTCGAAAGCTCGTTTGAAGTGCGATTTATTTAAATGCGCCCGTTCGCAGCTTTCCCCTCATCCATTTACCATTTTAGCGGCTGTCGAATCGACGTTGTCCGGCCGTCCATTCCTTCGTTTGTCGCTCTGTCGCGCCGCTATATTTAATTAAATCTTGAACGCCTTTTTGCTTGACCGAAATTAAGCTCAAGGTGAGACGCCACGCAGTAAAGCACAGCAAAAAGAGGTAATAAACATCGAAATAAAATGAAAATACCACAAAATCACACAGAGAAAATGAAAGAAAAGCCGCGACACGCGTGTGGGATGTGCGATGTAAGTCTTGAGCCATAAGTCATAACTGTTGGGGCAATATTTTTGGTTGGCTTTGATTTTGCGGCTAACTACTTTGTTTTCTGGTCTTTTTTTTCCGTGGACCAGTTGCATACGTCACAAGTAAGCCAAGACGTGAGCACCTGTCCTGTCCTGACCAGACGACCTTGCGCAATCTGGCCGGAGCTCCGCAAACGAGTCCAGAGCGCTTGAGCGAATGAGTCAGTTGTACTTAAGCCGAAACTGGTTCACGGATCAATTAGAATAATCAAGCCGAGCTTATGGCAATTAGTTGGGACTGGCCACGGCGAGAATATGCGACTCCAATTACCAATTAGAGTACAGTTTGGGTGCGGTGCCTGGCCCGGATTCCTCCTGAGCCGATCTGGTCTCTGGCAATTACTTCCTGTTGCAAGCATAACCCTGAAGCGGCCATTGACGCCTCAGAAAACGAGTTGCGGCAGCGGCAGACTCCGCCGCCAGTAAACAAAATGCTAAATGTGTGCTAAGACTTCGAGAGCCAGTTCTAGGGCTTCTTACACTGGGAAATATATGCTTATCATAGAATTTAAAGTAAATAAAACGGATATAGTTCTGATACTTTTAATCTGTATAAAGATTTTGGGATATAGAGGAATTTCTTCAATGAGAAATATGGTACTTCAGAGACAAAATCCTAGGAAATACCAAAATATCATTACCATTATTAGTTTGAGCTATATCCCATATGTCCTACAGGACTTTCTATACAAAAATGTTATGATTTCTCATTTTTTTAATATAAAAACCACTATTATCTCTTATTGCTAGTAAGAATAAATTCTTTTAGGAATATCTTTCAGGTACAGCGTTTGCTCTAAGTAATATCATAATTATTTAATTCTTTAAATGTTTCTTTATACATTTTTTAACTATCATGCACAGAATCTCTAGATTCTTCTGGAAATCTTATGATATAAAATATAATTTTAAGCCATATTTTTTTGTTAAATGTTTTGCATTTATCTTCTACCACTCACTACAATTCAATATTTAATTCAATTATAATTATAAATATAAATTTTTTTTCCTATCTATTCTTATTCCTTATTTTTCAGAAAATGTGACTTATGGGGATTTCAATAATTCTTATTTATATGTTTTTTAATTTTCAAACAAATATAAACATTTGCTAAACACTTTACAGGCACCTAAGACTCTCAAAAAAAATAAAATAACCACTTGACAAGTCAACAAATTTAAATTCCTCAACATATTGATTCCCTTTCATGTTCAATTCATAATAAGTAAATTGAAATTACTATATTTTGTCCACAGTCAGTCCTTTTGGGTGCCTCATCTGGTGATGGATTAAGCAAGACATCTTTGTGGTTTCTTGACGCACCCATTGAATTATGGAACTGAATGTCGGTTTGACGTTTTTAATGTCCCAAACGTGAGTGCGGCACATACCATAGGTGCATAAAATGCCAGCCAGCTGTTGCTGCTGCTGCTGAGTCACTAAAACAAAAAGCAGCAGCAGCAGCAGCCAGAAACCGAGACCGAACGAGAACATATAACCATTATTCTTGCAGCTATGCAATGCCAGGCCGGGCCAGCAGATCTCAACAGTCGAGTGCGCAGCAGTCCCACTTCCGTTCCAGTGCCGCCAGATCAAGCATTTCCTACACGCCGCGATCTTGTTCATAATGTCAATAAAATTTATGTCCGTTTGTTTGCCAGTTCGCCAGTTGCCAGTTTGTTTGTTTGTCTTGCTTTTGGCCTCGTAAAGAATTCGCCATTTGTCAGTGTCGCCAGCTTCTTGGGCTTTTTGTCAGATTTCGGTCTCAGTTTTGGCTGCCAACATTAGCCTTTATTTCTGGGTCTTTTTGTCAGAAGCTCACTCTGCCGAAACCGAAAGACAGACAGGCAGACATGCAGACAGACAAATGTACAAAGCTAACGGCCTGGAAAATGCCAGACTCTTACGACGTTTATGCTATATAGTTCATGAATTCATATCACAACTATTGTGAAATCGAATAATACAGCTCAAGGCGAGCGCCAAAAATGTAGTAAAAGTTATAACATTTCAAGAGTACATTCGCTCATCAATAAAATTATTAGTTTTACAAATTATAAATTTATAAATTATTAAGTTTACGATGTATATTTTATGAATTAATACTATAGACTCCATATACTGCAAATAAGGGAACTAAAATATTATTATTACTACTTAAGGACCGTTGAATATATCACAAAGTTATATACTTAGTCTTTAGAATTCAATTACTAAATTCTCATGATTTTATTTAGCAAATTTTAGAGTTTATCATAAAATCCTTTAAAAATCCACACAAAAATCACCCAAAGGTGTGTCAAATTTATAAAAAAGGCATATGTTTATAATTTCCAAACAAAACCTTAAACCAAAAATACCTTAATTCAAATAACCCATACTGAGAGAGCTCCAATTAAGTAATTTTATTAACAGAAACGAGTTAAAGGAGTTAATGAAGTGTTGCATATTTTTTTAATGGTTTTCCACGAATTGATTCTTCGCATAAACACGGAGTGTGTGTCTCTCGAAAAGTCATATTTTCACTGGCACTTTCTTGAGGCGTGTTTCGGCCCCTTGGCGGCAATAAGGAACTGACGGTGCGGACATTATGTCATCGTCATCGTCATCGCCGGCAGCAAGTGCAACACGAGGAGAAAAGCAGCAGCAGCAGTGAGCAGCAGCAGCAGAAGCGCCAGCAGCAAGCAACAGCAGCCGCCTCCTTACGTAAGTCCATATATGCGCTTTTATTAATAAACAAAGCGTCCGTAAAAAAAAAACAAAACAAAATAATAATAACAGAAGAGACAACAAATCATAGGGAAGCGGCGACGAGAAACGGTGAAATTCGTATTATTAGCAAGATAATGCGGGGTTTGCATCTCCCGTTCCGACGAAAGCCTTAAGCAGGTGGCGGCGGCGGCGGCTCAACATTGTGCTCAACTCTAACCTTTTGGCCAAATCGGAGACACCAATAGCAAACCCGTTCGAGGATGGTTAATATTCAAATGAAATGCCTGCCCGATTGCCTCGAGGCTGGGCCAGTTTGTGGCCAGTTTGAAGCCTCGATCAGAGCTTGTGTTTATGGCCTAGACAGTCAGTAAAACGGTATTAAGTCATGTCACTTTATTGGCCAGGTCTGGTCTCGTCTGGACTGGGTGGGTATGAATTTATGGCCAAATTACACTGATTGGTAGAAATCCAAGTATGCAATATATCAATACAAATATTGTTTTTTTAATTTTATGTCGAAACTATCTAATATATCAGAAGCAGTAACAGTGTGATATGGAAAATGTGTTTATAATTTAAATTTGTAAGAAATGAATAGCTCGGAAATTTACTAAATACTATACAAAAATATATAAAAAATCGGTACAGTGGTAAATGTATCGATTAATATAATATCAGAGTGAGACCTTGGTAAATTCAAAATGAAAATTACAAATGTATTTCGATGATCCTTTGATCTATCATATATTAAAAGGTACTCGATAAATTTAGAGTCATCGATCGATATATTACAGCTACATAATCTCTTCTTTTACATAGATTTTCGCTTCTAATATCGATAAATAATATTTATATAGCCCTACTCCAGTGCCATCTCTACAACTTGTTAATTATAATGGCCAACGGAAGGGCCACCATCTGCATTGGCAGCATTAGCAGAAATATACACAAATTAAAAATTTTCGCCTAATTAGTTTCAATTATTAAAAGCCAGGGTTGTGCAACAGCTGCTTGGCTCAGTCCAAGTCCATCCATCGACTTGACATTTCGATTATGTCGCTGCCGCTGCCGCTGCCGTGTTACCTCTGTCCGATTTCGAAGTGGATATACTCGGGTACGACTGATAAATATAGATACTCCGCCTTTTATATAATGACGCGGCTGAACGAGTTTGCCGCTCGCGCTGAATTGGCTTTTATTTCGGTTTGTCACCTCTCCGCCGTCACCGTCGTTGTCTGACAAATGATTGATACACACGCGTAGATCCCGCCTAAGCATATGGATTCAGATTTGGCTCAAGCATAATTAACGTTTATTTGTGCGCCCTCCGCTCCGCTGGTGACATTGGACTGGCGGGGTAATTAAGATGGATCTCGCATCGCGCAAACAAAGCGGAGCTGCCTGGCTGCCTGGCTGCCTGGCTGCCTGCTTTTGTCGCACTTCCTGCTAGACCCTAAAACTGAAACTTGCACTGTGCGCAGCCCAAGTTCGTTGCCTCAGTCTTTCGATTGGCGGCGCCGGCTGTGCAGAGAGAGAAAAATGCGGCTTGCTTTCAAGCTGACATTAATAGAGCAATATTGTCATGGAAATTGATTGATGATTGCCTTAATTGTTTTGGCTATTCAGCCATAAATTGTAAACTAGTTTTTTGCTTAAAAAATAATTGAAATCAAGACTTAAATCAATAAAATATTTAGTCTATCCTAAGCTTCTATTCATGAGACACCTAAATTATAAAAGGTACTTAAAATATATTTATTTTAGGCATGTTCTGTGAGAGATTTAATAGGAAACTGTGTATGTTTACATTTAAAGTTCACTACTCTATAAAACCCAGCCTTAGGCTGCTGCAATTTGTATGCTTATTATTTCTCTGTGCAATGACTTGCTGATTTACTCTCACTCCTAGAGTGCCTGCTTATCTGCCTGTCCGTCTCTCTGACTGACTGACTGCCTCGTCTCGAGGAGTTCAATAACCATTTGATGCGTTTCGATTTCAGCCAAACTATGCACAGAAATCAGCATAAAAGTGAGCGCGCGACTCGAGCAGCAACTCGATTTTCTCTACGAGGCTGGGGCTGCCTACACACTCACACCACGAAAACCGAAAGCCAGAAACTGCTGCTGCCTGCAGGCGACTGCAGCTGGCTGTCAGGGCCAGGCCGAAAGTGACGGCCTGCCTCTCAGTATCTCAGAATGAGAATCTAGATACTTCTGACCGAGCTGGCATGCAGCACTAGGCACTGAAGCCAAATGCTTATTGGCCGCAATTATGCTCGGCTCGAGACACTTGAGACAGCTTAGCAGCTTGTTCTGCGAGTCGAGTGGCGGCTGCCTGGCATTTTGTTCACATTTATTTCATGGAAATATTATAGATTGCTTAATGTTAACTTTAAATGCTTTGTCTTGGCGAACAATGGGTGTCTTGGCTGGGCCTGGCTGCATTTAATTTATGTCAAAATCAAGCTAAAGGTGCTATAAAATTGATTTAATCCCCCCAAAAAGTCAAAGAGATTCAGGGTTAGTTTTGGTGTTGAAAAATGTCAAAAATGGAAAGACCTTTTAAGATAAGTTGTCAATAAATACATCAATTTATTATACATTTAAAGGTTCAGGTAAAATTACTTTCTAGTGATAAATCAAGTAAGCGAAATAGACAGTTTATTATAGTTAATAAAAGAATTGTCAATATATGCCCCTTGTTAACACTAAAATAAAAGGTAAAATGCCTACACGAACTATGGTTTTATGATAACCTAGTAAATATAAAACTCTTTATTCATTTATGATAAATAACAACAACAAATGACAAGAGAAAATCAAATTAAAAGCCTCAAATGATTAGCAAGCATTTCCCTTTTCAGTAACTTAAAGAAAGTATTTATTTTCCTACGCCATATGCTCTCACCCATACCTTCTTCTGTTTGCACAAGCTAATTGCGCGATCGGTTACAAAATCTGGCAAGAAATTAAGTAAAACGAGGCAGGACCCTCGTAATCGCTGGCTGACACTCGCATTACGTATACGCCCAGTCCGTCGGCATTAGCAACTTCCGTCGCAGTGATATAAAAATAATACCAAGCTGGCAAAAGGCCGTACAGAAAAATGCGTCGCTTGTTTCTCCGTAAGGGAGAAAGTCTGTCGCTCTGCAATTATATTGTCTTGTGTGTTTTTACTCTTTTTTTTTTAGTTATTTTCCATGGAGCTTTTCGAATGTAAACACGAGCAGCCCGCACTCGCCTGTCCTCGCTGAGTGTCTTTGCCATTTGAATGGTTTGTTTTGCAAACAAAATTCTCTGCCAGCGAGCAAAGTGTGTTTTCATTCAATTGTCAGCGGCATTTCGCCTCGAACGAAAGTGAGAGTTTCAGTTTTCAGCTACACAGTACAGTGCGTTTCAAGCGTGTTACTCTGCCGACAGTGACGGCCTGCACACACGTCAGTCACGGCTGTCAATAGCGCGTGTCACTGTTATTGTTATTGTTAAGGGGCGTGCCTGAGGGCGGGCCAAGAGAGTTATTAGCCAAAAGCAGCGAGATGCCGGGAAAGTGCACGAGGGCAATGGAAGCCAATTAACATTTGTCATTGTTTTTCTTCAGGGAATTTTCAAATGGTATTTAAATTATGACCTGCCTCACATTATACGTCTCTAGAAATATTTCAACTAATTAAGATAACTAAGCATGCCGCGGAATAATTTCTCAATTTTAAACTAAAATTTTTCGGTGAGCCCTAAAACATTTAAGAAATTATAAAACCATTCATTTAAAATGGTTCATTGTAGGACATTTTGTTCTGGGAGCTTCCACAAAAATTTCTCTTGAAACTATTAATAGTATTAATTTTTTTCTGGTTTCTATTATAATTTTATTAGAAACAAAACACAGAAAGTTATTATAAAAAAGGTTTTCCATGATATTATTTATTTTCGTTTTGTTATAAAAGGAAGCACATGATTTCTTGAGATTAGGAAAATATTTTTAAATGCCTTTCCTCAAATTAAATAATAAATAAATGCTTTTATTTCCTTGACAAACTAGCCGCTAAATAAATATACTTAAGCTAATAACTAATGCAAGAGTAAAGGCAGTTAGTTAATGAAATCTATGATATTTCGCATTGTTTCTTTTTTCTTCTTTCAAAATCGTACAATTTCGACCTGCTCCACATTATACGCTCGTTCACAGTCTGAGGAATATGATGGAATGGAGTATATATATATATATATGTCCGATCCAGTGCATTGTGGAGCAAGTCAGAGACATATAAAATCAAATGTTTAATTTATAAAGCGAACAAAGTTCGGCATTTGGCTCGGATTTTTGATTAGCTTTTGCTTTTCCACTCTTTTCGAGACTCTACGTTTCGATTTTTGAGTTCGACTTCGAGACTCGAACCTAATTTTTGCGGGTTTTTCATTTTGCCGAGACCAGTTTTTTCCCCTCTTTTTTTCTGTTGCCTTTTTGTTGCTTTGCCAACTATTTGCCAATCGACGAGTCGGCGAGTTATAGGTTTTGGCTTTGCTTTTTCGCTTGTTGTTTTCCTTTTGCACAAAATATTAATTGTTGTAAAACAAAAACTAGTTATTGTTATTGCTATTGTTGTGGTGCGCCTGCAACTTTTACTTGGTGGCTAAATTGAGGCGTGCCGCCTGCTGCGGCCATAATGGAAATCTTTTTCGACCAGGCTAGCTAGCCAGCTCGCTTTTCGCTTTTTCTCGGTTTTTCTTGGCTGCCGAGGAAGTAAAAGCCGTTGCCAATTGGCCAATTGAAGAGACTCCACAGTGTGCGCCCCTCTTGAAAGCGAAACTGAAAACGCCGCCCCGCCTTTTCCCAGTTTTTTCTTTTGTTTTTTCTCTCGCCGTTGTTGCTGTTTCTTAACAACTTCTGGCCCCCAACTGGCTTTTATCGTTTATTTCATTTCGTTTTATTCATTGTCTTTGACAAGTTTGCCTTCAACTTCGGTCGGTCAGCAGTAGCGGTACAGAACCCGTTGTCGTTGTTGCTCAAGTCCGTGTGCTTTACGCCGCTCTGGCTGCCTTTTCTCACACTCGGCCCAGCCAGTCAGCCAGCCAGCTAGCCAGCCGTCCGTTCTGCCCATAGTCTTACACGGAGAAATATTGTTCTTTATATAGTTTGTAAAAAAAATATGTAGGTTTTTAGCTGGCTGATAAGGGATGTTATTTTAGGAATCTTTATATCAAGAAGAGGCGTACTTCATCTACACAGAAAAATAATATTTATTTACTTTTGATTTCAAAAATAGCTAGCTGAGTAGGACGATTTTTTAGGAATTTTTATTTTCAAGAAGCGGCACTTTTACCAGTTTTTTTTTAGCGTAAATAACTTGATTTTAACACAAAAACATTGAGTTATAGTTTTTAAATGTCAGATTATCACTTTATTTGTACTATTTATTTAGATATAAAGTTTAAACATTTAAATGCATCACATAGAATATTTATATATACAAGAAATAAACTAGGAACCCTGAATACATTATTTATATTCCCTCACAATAATATAGGAAATGTTACCCAGAATTTATATAAATTTTTAAAGCATTTAAACCAGAATTTTTAAATGTCAGCTTTTCACTTTATTTGCATTATTTTTTTAAATAAAAAAAATAACAGTTAAGAACCGAAAGCATTTAAAAACTTGCTTTTATTTTGTTTATGTTTCCATATAATGACAATAAATAATATTTAAATGTTAAGACAGCCTATAAAAAGCTTAGTCCTATAATGCTAAGTACAAATCAAATCAAATTTTACACAGATGTGCAGAATAATGTACATTATATATATATTAATAATGTATTAAATAATATATTTAAAAATTCGCCAAAATATCATGGCCTTTACTGACAGTTTATTATACCTTTTGCTTGCCTGAACTAAGCTTAAGATGTGTTATTAATACGTTTTTCCAATAAAAATACTATGATAAGTCAGGGCCAAATATTGAGTGGCCTGAACATGGCTTTGGTTGTTTTTAGATTGAGTGTGAGCTAAACATTAATAAAGCCTTGTTAACATGCTCTAAGATTGCCTTTAAAAAGTCAAGGCTTATCTTTCCATAAAAAGTAAGAGCATTTATTAATGCTATAAGAAAAATTCAAACTTGCCAGAGAGAAGCTTTAAAAAAGCCTTAAAAATAGCCATTTATATTAAATTAATTCCGATTAAAGTACAATTTTTAACCGTGCATTCTACATCTACGTTTACGTTCTCCCAAAGAGCCGTGGAGTTGCTGCTGCTTAACATTCATTTTTCCGTTGCGTCAACGGACTTTCAATATTCTTTGGCATGCTTTTTGTTCGGGGGAGGGTGGGTGTGGGGCGCTGCTATATGTCTTGTGGATATGATAATTTCCATGGGTATAGCCATATATGCATCTATATAAGCCAACCATGCCTCTGACACACATTCGCACACTCACCATTTTTGAACTCGACTCCGCGCCGCGTGTATCCACGAGCTCTGTCAGCCGCAAAATCGATTCTCCTTGAAATTAGATTGCGAGTTGCCGTGGAAGTTGTTTGGAAAATTGCAGATTGCAGATTGCAGATTGCAGATTGATATGGACACTGGGACACACACTACTTTGGGCTGGAAAACTACAACTGTCGTGGGTAAATAACGCACATTTTCCGCCACTAGTCACTAGTCACTTTCAAAAATCCTGGCCCCCAGAAAGGCGAATAAGACCGCTTTTGGTTTCTGTTCGTTTTCTTGACTGGTCGCTGCGAGCTCGCACGTTGGACTGAACTGAGCCGAGCTGGGCTCCAAAGCCGAGAAACTGAATCTGATTTGAGCGCTGCCACCAGCTGCCAAGACAAGGCGACGACAGCGACCAAGGCAGCGCCGCTGACGTCGACACCTTGAGAAAATTGTGGAGGCTTTGACAAAAGAAACAAATTAAATACCCTTTTAATAGGATTGTACGATTAATAAATAGGAAAATCTTTTTTTAAAAATAACTTCAGGATACGAAATATCAGAAAAACATTGGATCCTTATGAGATTTATGTTACAAAGCTACTGATGAGGATGCTTGCTACATCCCAAACATGGAGTTCTTGCCGTCTGAGTGTGATCAAATTATTAACAATTTTCCAGAGAGGGAATATTTATATATATATAAAATAGTAGTCATTTTTAAAAAATATTTTTTTCTATTTCTTTGTATAATAATGTAAAGTTTTATAAGAAGAATAAAACCCAAGCACACCAAAAAGGTACATGTTAAGTTTTAAAATAGAATTAAGTAATACATTTAAATATAAAGCTATATGACATTTTCTTAAAGAAAACGTTAATGAATGAAATTGGTTTTAATAGAAGTTTTTTCGAATAAGAATATAAATAAAATATATATATTAATGTATAATATATATAATAGATATAAATGTTCCTTAAACCAATTTTTAAAAGTCATTAAATAAAATACTAAGAATTTTTCGCTGTGCACCGAGTGAAGCAGCAGAGAGTCGTGCGCACTGAGCTTAGTTTTGGCCCCCGGATTGAGCTCGGCTTTGGTTTTGGTTTCTGTTTCTGTTGCTGTTGCTGTTGCTTCGGTGTTTGACAACGGCGCTGCGTTGAGCTCCGCCACGTACGAGCGCCATATACGAGCAGTACAATGAAAACAACAACAAAATCAGAGATACAACAACAACTAAAGGAGCATAAAAACAGTTTCGGTTTGCAGTCCGCGCGCTGTGAGCTGCATGGAAAATTCAGTTTTGCTGCGTTGCCTTTGGCCAGCTCCATCGTTCGCGCTGGCAGAGCGCTGTTAGCTCGCAACAGAGTGTTAACAGAGCGCTAACTAGCAAACTAGACAATAGCGGTAGTTGTAGTTCCACTGGAAGAAGCCATCCAGTGAGCCGCAACTCGCTTCCAGTGGTTTCGATTTTTATTGGAAGTTTGTGTTTATTAAATTAAATCCAAGAAATTAGGTTTCGTTTTGGTTACGATACATTTAAATGTTACTAATTTATTTAAGGGCAACAATAATATTTACTATATGGGAAGCTATTACAGCACTCTTAAATTTATTTAAAAAAGAGTTCCTTCCTTGAAAACACAGTAAGAAGGATTAATCTTTTTTATTATATAAATATAAACCTTAAAAGTCTCCATTAATGAAGGGTAATTAACAGTTATCTCTTTTATATCTCAAGTACGTAGATTTTTAAATGGGTTAACACCTTTTGGTTCGATAACTCAGCCAGGTGAAACCGGTCACCACCCAATTTCGGGGGAGGCGACAGCAGCAGCAGCAGCAGCCGCAGCAGCCGGAGCAGCAGGCATTTGTTATCAGATCGGGGATTTTGTAAACAAACATGTTTGATTAGCATAAAGACAGACGGCCAAGAGCCGTGTCAGCCAAACGTCTCCGGCTAGATCCCCATCTTGTAGCTCCATCTCCATCTCCATCTGGGAGTGAGACTGTTCCAAGCCGTGGCAAATGCAAATTCAAATTCGAAATATGATTTACAAAATACGCAGCGCATAACACTTGGCCGGCTTTGGTTTTGGCCATCGTTTCACACGATAGAAAGCAGGAGGCAGCCGCAGCCCGACTCATTTGCATAGGTGTTCGTCGGAGTCGGAGCCCCGTGTGTGCTCGGGCATAATGGAAAGGGTTTCATAAGCGCTGCCCGGTCCAAGCCAGTACCAAGTCCACATCGAATCCGAATCCGCGTCCAATCTGGGGCTTAATTCCTGACCCAGCCACGCCTCCTAAAAAATAGCGCCGGCAATCAGCGAACAAACGTCAACAAATTGGGTTTAAGCGAAAACGAAAGTCCAAGCGTTGCAAGTGCACCAACAGAAAATTGTAAAAAATAAACTTAGCCATATAAAATATATAAAAAATAGTCAAACGGAAAAGTTATTAATAATATGATATTAAATGTTTCCTAAAACGGTATTAAACCTATCCATAATATGTGAAATATTAAACTTATCGGACAAGGAATTGGTTTTAGCTTTAAATGTTTATTGTTTAACGAAACAGAAAACTTAACCAATACTCTAATTTACTTTAAATTTATCTTTATAAGTTATAATGTTATAAACAACATTAAGAATAATATATAAAATAATAATAGTAAATTTGTCGAAAATAACATTAATTTCTAAGGAAGTGGTGAATGTATATCCAAAACTTTTAATACATACTTAAAAAATGTAGTAAAATCGGTTGCAAATTTTAAAATGAACCAACAATACAACTTTCTTCTTAATTTACCTTATTATTTATTATTCTAAGTCTATATTTTATAGGGAATACTCTAGGACCCCTAAATAAAGGAATTATATTCCCACACAATAATATAGGTAATGTTACCAAGAATTTATATACATTTTTAAAGCCTAAAGTAAAAGGTCTCCAGCACATTTAATATCATTAAAATTACCTCGAAATCCTGTTGATTTCTTGCAGTTTCTAGACCATTTTTTAGCGTATTTAAATCGGCTTATATCGTGGGGTTCTGGGCTGGCAATTCCCGCCCTGATTCGTGGCAAGATGCCTTCTCACGCTTTGCATGCCATAAATTTCACCGCCTTTCACTGTAAATCAAATTGGCCGACTTAATTGCGTGCATTTTAATGCCCAATTCCATTGCGTGCCATTTGCCATTTGATGTTTTGTGCAGCAGCTTTAGCTTTTGCTTTCTGGCTTTTCCTTTTTCTTTTTATTTTGTTGTTTTCCTTCAGCTTTTGCAATTCTGTGTGCCAGTTTCCGACGAGAAAACTCTTCGAGATGCTCTGTTTCGCAAGTGGACTAGATTTCACGATGAAAACTCAAAGAAAATACGAAATCGAAAGGCAGGAAGCGTGATTCCTAGGCCTGAGAAGTGATCTATCCATGGGACGTTTATCTATGCGGTTCACTTGGGGACCCCAGACCTCCCTCGGCATATACCAGGTGCATTGGCTTGGCGGCTTTCGAAATCGTAGATTGAATATCAAATCGAACGACTTAACCTTCACTGCGGCCGAGTTCGTGCCTTAAGTCTTTTGTTTTTGTGCCGAACAAACACACACACACTCAGAAATTGAAAGTGAAATTTCGTTGTTGTTACACTTACTTGTTGCTACTTGTTGCTGCTTTTTGTCTTATTTTTTTTTTGTATTTTTTGTTGCTAGGTAATTTCGTTGGCTGCCTTTATGATTTTGGTAATTGTCGAAAAAGAAAGGCACTCACAATCGCATCGCCTCGCATCGCATCGCTGATAAGAAACGTGATTTAATTTTTAGCTACAAATTATTACGAACAAACACACATACGCCGGCCGGACTGAACCAAAAAGCCGAAAAGCTTTTCACTTTTCAATGGCCTTGCCTTCGGGGGGGCCTTGCCATACAAGATCGGATGCGGACCTGGTCTGGTCATCTCTCGGCCTGACTTTGTGTTTTTTTCGGCAGAGCGGAAGAACAAAAACTCGTCTGGGAGTCGTCTTGTCGACGCTTATTTTGCTCTGTAATTTTCTTGTGTGTGATATGCCCTTCGTAAGGGTTTCTGTCTTAAGTTAACCTCTATCCATTCACTTTTTGTGGGTTTTGTCTTGGAAGTATTAAATATTTATGAGCCGCCTAAGAATAATCAGAGGTTTCAACAATATTTTTAACTTATTTGTCTTTCAGAGTCTGCTGCACAAATTAGATTAGGAAATAATCAATTTGAATGAAGAATGTATATATAATCTTCTAATGAGTGAAAGTACTTGTTGATTTGTCTTAAAATATATCCATAGTTTCTTTAAGGATTTCAGTGTACCATTTTATAAGGGAACAATGGTTGATACATAGTAATATTTCCTTAACCCAATGATTACCCATCAAATGTTCAGCTTTAGTGATTATATCCCTCAGAAAACACCTTTCTTCTTACCTAATTACTACTTAAATATTGTTTATATTAATATTTAAGTCAAAGACTAATCACAGCTCTCTGATCCATAGAGCATTGGCTGTTCAGTTGGCCCCAAAAATCAGCTTCGGCTGCTGCTTTTTTCCCGTGCTCTTTGGCCTCTTCCCTTCCTGCCATTGTGGCACAGACAATGATGGAGCTGCACTTGGATGTTGGAGGTGGAGCCCTGTGCTGGCAGTGGCACTGGCTCAGGCCCAGGCGCCGTGGAGTGGGTTGGAGGTGGAGATGGAGATGGAGTGACGATAGCGATCTGCTTTCGCTGCCCCTTAATCAGGCAGTCAGCGAACGAGCAAGCTCACCCGGTAGTTGGTAGTAGGTAGTTGGTGGTTGGCAAGTTGCTTGGGCTTATTTCGCCTTTGTTTGCTTTACTTTTGTGTTCAGAGCTTATTTTTTTTCACAGTTTTCTGTTTCAAGTTGCGTTTTGCGTTTGATTGATGCGAGAACAAGGTTTGTCGCTTAGCTCTTTTGTCAGCGGCGGCGGCGGCGGCTACCGGATGTGTTCTAATAAAGATCGAGGCGTTCCCCAGCCAAGGTTGATATCTTTGAGCAGCACGCTTTTAATGGTACAAAAATATACAACATTTTGGCATAGGATTTCTGAATAAATATACATGGCTGCAGCCTTCGAACTCGGTTAGGTTTCCTCTAAATAAACATAGAAGCAACTGGAGCCGTTGGGGCTGCAGCAACTGGATGAGGAAGCGCTGGCCAGGGACTTCTCGGACTTCTTCAGGTTGCTTCTTCGGCTTCGCCATCTCTGCCAGAGTCGCTTGAAGATGGCCCTGGAGCGTTTTTTGTGTGCCTCATTTCTGGGGTGTTCAGAGGGGCATGAAGAGGCCATCTCCGAGGGCTCAATGATAGGTTCCGGTATCCTTAGAGGTTCTCCTTCTGGCGGTGGATTCTGCAGGCCCTTCAGCACTGACTGAAGATTCCGCCTCAGGAGCTGGTACTTCTCCTGGTCGTATGGTGAGCTGCCAAAGGGATTCTTGTGACTGGGATAGTGTCCGGCAGTAATGGGTCTTCTGGGAGGAGTTGGAGGAGTTGAAGCAGCTGAAGGCTTTATGGCAGGACAGCGCCGCACGCGTGGTGGTGGCTTTGGGGGAGCCATAGTCGGCGGCGAAGGCGCCGGACGCTTTATGGGTCTTGTCTCCAGCTCTAAAGACACCGCATTGCTCTTGGTGCTGCTATGGAGACGCCACCTAAGGGAAGTCTCTTTCCCTTATTATCTAATCAAGATAATAATCCCTGATGGCTTATACTTACCCTACCAGGATGAGAATCGCATTGTAGATCGGCAGCACCACTAATCCCAGAATTAATAACCTAACCAGCGGGCACCAGGATTGCTGCAGCTGCAACAGCCATTGCGAGGAGCAGCAGCCAGGTGTAGATTCCCCTCTCCGGTTGAGAACGCTCAGGGCCGTCGCCTCCCATAGTCTGGGGCTTTGGACGATGGGCAGGATCATAGTCATGGAGAAACCAAGCCAAGCTCTCAATGGAAGATTCATTTTATGCTAAATTCTAGCATTTGTTTATGAGCTTTAAAAAATAAATGTAAACCTGCTGACTTGTAGTGCTAGGAAGTGTTATTAAGGGGTTTTTCTACCAGGTACCCATAGGGTACAAGAAAAACGTATATCTATGCTGTAGTCGTCATTATCGGTTTAAGATAAATGGAAACAAATGAAAATCAATGTTTAGATGTGATCTAAAAATTTTAAATCGGATGATAAGCATGGAAGCTATTAAACAGTATAAAAATACTTATCTTAATTTATGGTAGCATGGAAACCTAAAATAAATGCATATTTTAACTCAATTTTCCTTCGCTCCTACAAGTATGCTATATCATATTTATATTTATCATATTTCCTCTATATTTTCTCTAAATATAGCTAATTTTTGTTATATCATTTGTATTCATAGGGATATCTCTTCGATACTTCCTCTTGATCCACATAATAGTCGTTCCTGGCTTCCAGTTGATCGACATTCGTCTCCGGCGCCACCGGCAGGTACTTGTAGCAGTGGCACCGCGGCAACTCCACGGGCAGCAGGCTGGCGACCACAAAGTTCTCCTCGCCCAAGGAGACCAGTGTCTCCTGCGAGTGATTCCTTGGACGGCGCAGGAAGCAACGCAGGTAATGGGAGCAGCAGATGGCGGGGAGAAGCATCAGGGCGAAGAGTAGAAGCCAGAACCAGACGGCGTTCTGGAAGAACCATTTTATACATCTTTAATTAAGGGTGTTCGCAGATCCCTCACCATGGGCTTTGCAATCCCACTACAAAGATCATTATATTCCCTCATTAACCGAATCTCCTGGCGAGTCAGAGGAGCCAAGCTCTCCATCGTCCCCTTGGTGCTATCATCCACCATGCGAACGTATTTATCCAGACCAGAATCCACAAAGTCACTGATATTTCGCGCCACCTCATCGGTCACCTTCTTGGCATCGCGGCTCAGGTACTGGTCGCCCTGCTTGATCTTAGCCAGAAGAAGGCTCATGTACTTGGTGAAACTACCATAACCACCGGACAATATATGATCCAGCTGCCTCAACAGATCCCTGAGTCGCTGAAGGATCGCGGCCAGAGGTTGGCCCAGTTGCTTGTGCGCGGCGCGCAGGTTGATGGTCTGGTTGACCAGAAGAGGTTCCCATCCCACGCTCTCGGTCAGGTTGTCCAATCTAGTGATCAGCCCCGGCAGAGGACCCGGCTTGGGTTCCGGCACCAGCTCCAGGCACATGTGTCGGGTGAAGTGGGAGCTGTTGTAGGTGGAGAGTTGGCCTATCAACAGCTCCCGGGCCGCGGCAGCAGCCTGGGTATATATGGTACTTAGATTGCTTGGTAGTGAAGCGCTCTCCGTCTTTTCCATAGATTCATGGACATCCTTCTTCACCTCGTCGCGCAGAGCATCCAAGACTCTCTGCCGGAGTCCATCTCCGTCTTGTAACTCGGGCAGGGAACGTGTGCGGCTGTCGTTCCTTGGCAGATCGGTCGACTTATCGGACTCCAGCTGGGGGTGTTGACTGCAAGAGAGAGTTAAGGGTCTAGAGAAGGGCAGCTTGGCTCCCCTCCACATCTCCAATATCTTACCCAGCGCAAAAGCCTTGATAGGTCAAGGCTCCGTGAACCAGAAAGAAGAGCACCAGGACAAGGGCCAACGAGAAGAGCAGAAAGAGGCCGACGAGGGCTCCACAGAACAGCCAACTGGCCACATTCGGACTAGACAGGGCCACTAGAAGACCAATGAGCAGCAGGATGGGCAGCAACATAAACAGCACCAACGTTCCCAGAGTGATTCTAAACCAGGAACGTCCCAGCTTCCGCCGCAGAGCAGAGGCGGGAGGGTGACTCGGTTGTGGCCTGTCCCGCTGTTCCTTCTCCTCCTCTTGGGTTCCGTTCCTGGCTCGTTGGCGTTGGACCGACGAGGCTTTGTACCTTTCCTGCAGTTGCTGGGCTGCGGGTGGAACTTGGGATATATTTAAGTTTATATTTAGGTTTGGCAGCTAACCGCCTTTGTGGAGATCCCTCTTAATTGTGGCCAGCAGGTTGCCAATGCGCTCCTTGATCGCCTTGGAGATCTGCCGTAGCTGCTGGGCAGCCAGTCGCGGGTAGGTGATGAAGTTGCTGCCTAGCACTTTTTGAATTGACTTGGTGAGGTCTTCTATGGCAGGAAGCTTTAATTTGTGTTGAGATTGAGATTTAAATAAATTATATAAATAAAATAGGCATACTTTTTAAATAAAACTGAAAACGAAAATAATTTATAGCAATTTATAGATTATACGATCATTAAACTTCAAATATTTATTTTAAAGCCAAACCCAAACTTCTGGCAGACTATTATCCCAGTCTCTCCCAAATTTGACTTCAGCCAAACAAAACTTTTTCGACAATAGAAAACTGTCCTCATCAGTAGCAACTGCTTCAGAACATTATCTCCAGGAAGCTAGATATTTTTAAAAATATTTTCCTTTAAAGTACTTACACCATCGTACTGCACACATCCCCTATCCAGCAGCCTGATCTCATTTATCCTGTAAAAATCTTGGCACTCTCCTTGGGTGCACTGCGAGGTGAGGAACGCCTTAAGATTCCCCTTGACACCACTTAACACTATTGCGAATGGTTAATCATAATCGTAAACCTTTAAAAGAAAAGAGCAGCTCCTTACCATCCCGAAACCTGATGGCCAACCGGCTGGCTTTGGGCAGCTCTTCCTTCAGTTCCTCCAAAAGCGGCTTCACCCGATGTATGTCTCGGAGCACCTGGCTCAGCTTCTCGATGGCTTGAGCATGTACCTCCCCTTCGATATGGGACTGTGTTATGTTGGGATCGCTATCGAAGGCGCCCTCGATCCTACGCAGCAACTGCTTATAGTTTTCCACATAAAGACGACGCCTTTGCTCGGAGGTCGACTGCGGTTCGCTGGATTTCTGCTGCAGCTGACAGTACCCAGATTTCTTCAGGCTCTTGTTCAACTGAGTGGCCGCCAGTATGGCAAAAATGAGAAATAAACTAAAGTTCAATCTGTAGTATTCAAAGCGGTAGTTCCGAGCCCCTCACAGACTTACAGCATAAGCAATGCCGCAATGGCCAAGAGGGTACCACAGCAGTAGCGCATTTGCTTGCTAGATCTCTTGGCCTTGTTGCAGCGCACACAAAAGCAGGCGTAAAGGAGTCTGATAGGGAAAGGTGATCCTGGAATATATTACCAAAGGGAACTCAAATCAAAGCTCACCCTAAGATGGGCACTGCCAGAAAGAGCAGCAGGAGCAGGGGTATCAGTAACTTCAGCCCGTTCTGAGTGGCCAGGTACTTCGTCCAATCATTATTCTCCGCCTCGGATCCTATATCGTTGCCATCTGAGGAGATGTAGCCCTCGGGCACTTCTTCGGAGTCGGAAACCAAGGAGCCCGTGAGAGCATGCGGCACAGAAAAGATTGGACCGTAGTTCAGTTGGACTTCTGGCTCAAGCTCCGAGTTAGAGCTTGGAGGAGGATTCGATTGGCCCTTAGCCAAGGATAATCCTAAGCCGAGAGTTATAAAACAGATAAGTAGATGCCAAGGATTCCATGATCTCCTATTGGTTACAGGTTTCATTCAATTGAAATGTTCTTACTAACGAATATGATTTAGAAAGCGGGGATTACTAAGGGTATGAAAATATCTAGCGATTTTAAAGAGATCATTAATGTTCACTAAGAATTTAATTTGTTTTTGGGCAACTTGTAGCCACAATTAATGCAGAATAAACTGTCTTATATATATGAATCGAACCCAAGTTCTGCATATTTATGCTCTTCTTAACAGCATAATTAGGCTAAAAATGAAATAATAAAATATTGAATAAAAAACAAACAAATTTATTTCTCTAAATTTCTAAACCCAATATGTAGATTAATTAACCAGCTGAAAACTACCACAGAAAAGTTTTCCGAATTGATTTTAAGGCTGTTTTGACTTAGTTATGGTTATTTTTAACTGTGACTTGTCTAAAAAAATAGAGTATTCAAATTCCTACTCAAAGTATGCGAATATTTGGTCTTCTGGAAAACATATTATGGCCAATATTATAGCCAAATGCAATATATTTTTAATATTAACCTAATTAAAACTAACATGGAAAAGCTTTCCCAATTGAATAGGGGATTAAAATTCAGACTCAAAAATGCGAATAGTTGAGGTCTTCCGGAGAGCATAATTTGGTCAAAAATTAATTGATAGCCAAATGCCGTACATTATCCAATTCGCCTTTAAAATTCCGATTATTTAGCAATACAATATTTTAAAAAAATTGGAAGTAAAATTTTGGCCAATTTTTCAAAATTTTATAAGGGGTTACATCATTAAAATTGTCAAAAAACTGACAAAAAATGTATTCTCTGGAATTTCCAAACTAAATATGCAGATTAATTAACCAACTAAAAACTAACATAGAAAAGCTTTCAAAATTGAAATTATTGCTGTTTTGGCTTAGTTATGGTTATTTTTAACTCTGATTTGCCCAATAAATTAGGTTACAAAATTAGCGATTTAAAGACCCAAAAATTCGATAAAACTTGAACGAGGGTTGAGAAAGCAGCTCTTTACGCACTGCTTGCTCAATTGTTACCGCAGTTTTCCACCTTATTAAAGTTCTCAACCTTATCAGAGTTTTTAACCTTATCGGATATTTAAACCTCATCTAAGATTTCCACCTTATCGGCGTTTGCAACCTTATTAGACGAACACTTGCCAAGCAGTCCCAGCAAGAAGTTTATCAAGCAGCAAATATAACAATTTATGATTTAAAGACCAAGAAATGCGTATATATGAGGTCTTCTGAAGACCATATTATGGCTATAATGAAATTATAGCCAAATGCCGTATATTTTTATTATTAACCAATTAAGAAATAACATGGAAAAGCTTTCTCAATTGAAGTTAAGGCTGTTTAGACTTAATTGCGGTTTTTTTGAGTCCGTCTCGTCCAAAAAACTAGGGTATTAAATTGCCGACTCAAAAATGCGAATAGTTGAGGTCTTCTGGAGAGCATAATTTGGTCAAAAATTAACTGATAGCCAAATGCCGTACATTTTTTTGTTAGATATTATTTGCCTAATTAATCTGCATACCGACTTTAAAAATACAACGAAAAAATATTTTTTTCAATTTTTGACAATTTTAATGATGTAACCATTTATGAAATTTTCAAATATTGACATTTTTTTGTTTAATATTTTGTTATTAAACAATTAAGATTTTAACTGCGATTCGGAATATATATGGCATTTGGCTGTCATTCCATATTTGGTCAAATTATGCTCTCCAAAAGACCTCAAGTATGCGAATATTTGGGTCCTTAAATTGGCAATTTTATATCCTAATTTTTTGACAAATCAAACTTAAGAATATCCATAACTTGGCCAAAAGAGCCTTAAAAACAGCGGATCGGAATATATATGGCATTTGGCTGTCATTCCATTTTTGGCCAAATTATGCTCTCCAGAAGACCTCAAGTATGCGGATATTTGGGTCCTTAAATTGGCGTTTTTATATCCTAATTTGCAGACAAATCAAACTTAAGAATAACCTTCACTTGGCCAAAATAGCCTTGAAAACAGCGATTCGGAATGTATATGGCATTTGGCTGTCGTTCCATTTTTGGCCAAATTATGCTCTCCAGAAGACCTCAAGTATGC